>VZTH01000558.1:263311-357125 GCA_013397815.1 Aleadryas rufinucha
AAAAAAAAAAAAAAAAAAAGCCACGTTACATGGCATATTTGCTCTTGGGATTTTGCTTAGCATCTAAAAGTAAAAAAAAAAAAAGGCAGTACATTTTTCAGATAGTTAACTGAGCACATCAAAAAGTTTAAAAGCTTCATTCAAGATAAGCTTAAAAAAAAAAACACACCACCAAACAGCTCGAGAGTTCTCTTTATAATAAATCCATGGCCACTTTCAAACTTCACAGTTCTCACTGTCCTGTACACAACTCCCACTCAGTACATCACAGCAACAGTACAGATGGAGTTGTGATCTTCTTTACTCCAAAAGCACAGTCTTGTAGCTAAAGAAGGATATCTGTTAGCAGCTCAGGGTCTATATCATAGAGCTGAGCAATTCTCAGTACAGTTGTACATCCCGATTCGACAGGCAATCCGATTCTCTGCTTTCTCTGCTGTACAATTTCTCCATCAAAAAGGTTCTCTACATGCAAAACACTCAGCCTTCACTGTTGTTTTTACATAAAATTGATTTAAGTGATCAAAGTTGTTTATCATTGAGCTAAAGATCAGCATAGAACTAGATAGCGTTGCAAATCTTTTTACTTTGCACTACTCCAATTAAAAATAAAAATGTTAAAATTTCCAAAAGGGCATTTTAAAGCCTACTAATTGATAATGCAGAGAGTTGAGACTTTCTACACTGATGGGAAGGAGAGGAGGGGGAAAGCCAGCAAATTAGAAAACACAGCTTTTACATCTTCTGTAGCCATGTTCTACTTGTGATTTTGGCACTGGCCAGAGGAGCAGTAAAAGCTGGAGGTTGCAGATCAGTAAAAAGCATGGCCATGCTATCCCCAAGGAATGGCAAAGCAAAGTAGGGATATGTTGATCTATATATCTCCTAGGTAACCACCATCTTGAAGATCATGAAACTCCTCTATTTATAGTAGCTGAGCACCTCACAATCTTAATGTGATTAATGAATATCCTTAGGCCATCTGGGTAAGGAAGAGCATCTATTATCTGTATTTTAGACATGGGGAATGAAGGTCTAGACGCCTACATCTCAAAAGTACTTAGACACCTAATTTATTTCAAATACTTTTTTTGTAGGATTTAGGATTCAAAATACATTTAGGATATATACCCATGCCTCAGAGAAACTGGCATGGGTACTACAAGCAGTAAGGCTGTGATGTATGGTTTCATATCTGCACTAATACATTTAGCTTTTTGTTTGTTGAGGTCTTTCTTTGCGACCTGTGTTGCACCAGTTAGGAAAAAAAAAAAAGAAGAACTATCTGGGGTCATACAGGATAGCTGTGACAAAGCAAGTACTGAAAACAAACTTTTTCAGGCCAGACTACTCAATGGACTATTTTCTCAAAAGTGTCCTCTTTTCCTGCTACCAGAAGAAATTTTTGGATTTTGTGCAAAGCCTTTTGGGATTTCAATTAGAATTCTCACAAAACCCCAAAATTAGCAGGTGGTCATTCTCAGTATTACAACCAATCCCTGAGCACACTGTGAATGGTAACCTGGGCTGTAATTATATATCACAAGTTAATATTTCTGCCAAGGAGAATGCAGAAAACACAGAAGGGCAAGGGGAAGGAGCAGTCCATTGATTCACAGCTGTCATTCATTCAGTGCAGCTCTGTGATGGTGTTTGGAGACATCTCTGGCCTCCCATTCCACAGCCACTAGGAGGTGTGCTTAATGCATAGGCACACAGAGGTGGAAACCCCCACATCTGGTGAAGAAGGGATCATATCCAGCATGGAGGGGGGCACTCAGGTAAAGACAAAGCATGGCAGTAGTGAATCGCTGGAGCAGCTCCTAGTAAGCTTCTGTAGTTATTTTGTAGGCTTGAGCAGATCTGTGGCTATCCTCATGTAAACTGGGCGTCAAAAATAGTCTCTGTCCACCCCAGTGTGGTGAGGAGCTTTGAGGCAATTCATCATCCTCCCTCCTTACTTCATAGACACTCACAGATGATCAGACAAACATGAGGATTAAACTGCATGTATACAGATACTTTCTGTAAAAGGAATATGGAAAGAGCGGCATTCCCTGGAGAACATGATTGCAGACTGACTATTTATGCCTGATAGGCACGTTGCTCCTTAATTGTAACTACACAAGGAATAGCAACATTAAAAAAAAAAAATGGACAGGCAGATGTTGAAGAATTTTCTGAGAACAGCTGTAAAAATTCCAGCTACCACAAAACTCAGTCTATGTGGCCATACTGCCATACCTATACATCAATATATAACTGGAAGGCTTTCTTCTTCACCTTTTTAAATTATATGCTTAAATACATAAGCACAAGCACATAACCCTGCTTATTTGGGGGATGGGAGGAAAGATGGGGCTGTTACACCTAACATTTCAGAAATCTCAGAGGTAGAGCATGTATCTTGTTCTAAGTAGTGATAACTCCTTGATTAATTGACTATTCTCCTGTGCTGTTGTTTTCTATCTGCTTGACTAATATGCCTTATAAGAAAAAATAGCTGCCAAGGAACATAGGCAATGAATGCCCCCATCTTCTAATTGTGACAACTGTGCGTGGAAATCTATTTCAGGTTGGATTTTTTTGATGTTTCTATGCCTTTTTTTTTTCCTTCCCCCTTTTCTGTGTGTATTGGGAAAGAGTGGCTAAGAAATATGTTGGTTTACATTTCTTTTTGAGTGGATTCTGACTGTACGAAGAGTTAAACATGAAAAAAAGAATGAAAATAAGCACGAAAGACAACATCCGTTCTCATTTCAATTTCCTGGAAGGAAAGTGCGGTTGGGCAGATGGTGCTTTTTTGTTTTACTAAACTGAAAGATCAGATGTAAATAATATACATAATACTGACTATAAAGATCGTTGAAGGTGAGGTTTCTGTGCACAGAGAATTGTTATAGTGTGGAGAGTTTCTCACCCTTTAGTGATATGTCAAGGATTTTTTGGTTTTAGCTTCTTAATTTTTTTTGATGTTTCAGTTTAGTTACTGCACCCTCTATCTGCCTAGTCATAATTTTTTCAAGCAGTATATTCCAGAGAGTTGAGTTGTATATATCTTAATCCAGGCCCCTTCACGAAGAGCCACGATATTTGGTCTCTGGTTGAACGGACAGAGGAGAGTGGCTGGTAATTTGGCATCACGTGAGTCTCAATATTTCTGTGTTGCTATCTTCCTTCATGCCCTGGCTTTATTGTGTGCTATAAGAATTTGTTTTCTTTGTTGTTATCCAGTAGGATTTTTACACCTTTGGATCTCTTTTTTAATTTGCTTTCCAAGCTGGAACATTAAACATTCTTAAAGCAGAGCAGAGTCTGTGTTCTCTCGTAATCATAAAAAACCTTTATCAAAGGAAAAAACCCAACCTTTTCTAAAATCTGTATGACTAAACATGGCTCAACAAAGTCATAATGCTGGCTTCCTGACTGAAAGAGCAGAAAAATATATTGTTCTGTGACTGCAAAGAAATAGTACCGTGGTTTCATACTCAGCCAGATCAAAATGAGTGCTCTTCATTGCCCCTCATATCTTTTATTAACTTGGTGGGACTCAGACAGAGGACATGTTCATGTTTACACTGCATGAATGCCTCTAACGAGTGGTGACAACCTAAAAACACTTCTGTGAGCATCTTGGTGGGTTATTACCTCTCTGAACCTCCCTGGTCCAGGGTGATCAGCCTGGCTGAACCGAGAGCTTTGGCTGGAGCTCAGGAAAACAGGAGAGTTTATGACCTTTGGAAGAAGGGGCAGGCCACTCAGGAGGACTAAAGGGATGTCATGAGGTTATGGGGGGGAAATTAGAAGAGTCAAAGCCCAACTAGAATTTAATCTGGCTACTGCCATAAAAGACAATGAACAATATTTGTATAAATGCATCAGCACCAAAAGGAGAGATAAAGAAAATCTCCATCCTTTATTGGATGGAGGAGGAAACGTAATGACAAAGGACAAGGAAAAGGCTCAAGTAATTCATGCCTTCTTTCCCTCAGTCTTTAATAGGAAGATGAGCTATCCTCAGGTACTCAGCTCCTTAAGTTTGAAAGACAAGGACAGAGAGCAGAATGGAGCTCCCATAATCCAAGGAGAACTGGTCAGCAAGCTGCTACATCACCTGGACATAAACAAGTCTATGGGGCTGGGTGGGATCCACCCAAGGGTACTGAGGGAGCAGACAGAAGTGGTCACAGAGCAGTTTTCCATCATTTATCATTGGTCCTGGCTTACCAGGAAGGTCCCAGTTGGCTGGAAGTTGGCAAATGTGACACCCATCTACAAGAGCCAGAAAGAGGATCTGGTGAACTACAGGCCTGTCAGCCTGACCTTGGTGCCAGGGAAGGTGATGGAGCAGGTCATCTTCAATGCCACCACACAGCACATACAGGACAACCAGGTGATCAGGCCCAGTCAGCATGGGTTTAAGAAAGGTCTTATTTTAACAACCTGATCTTTTTCTACAACAAAGTGGATCTTTTTCTACTGCTTAGTGGATGAGAGAAAGGCTGTGAATGTTGTCTACCTGGACAGTGTGCCCAGGTGGCCAAGAAGGTCAATGGCACCTTGTCTTATGTCAGAAATTGTGTGTCCAGCACGGTCAGGACAGTGATCATACTCAACAATGGTGGCAATGCACCTCGAATTCTGAGTTCAACTTTGGGCCCCTCACTACAAGAAAAACATTGAGGTGCTGGAGCATGTCCAGAGAAGGGAATCTAAAGGTTTGGAGAAGCACTTATGAGGAGTGCTTGAGGGAGCTGGGGTTGTTCAACCTGGAGAAAAGAAGGTTCAAGGGGGACCTTATTGCTCTCTACAACTGCCTGAAAGGATGCTGTAGCCAGGTGAGTGTCAGTCTCTTCTCCCAGGTAATGAGCTGTAGGACAAGTTGAAATGACCTCAGATTGTGCCACGGAAGTTTTAGATTGAATATTAGGAAAAATTTGTTCACTGAAAGGGTGGTCTAGCCTTGGAACTGGCTGCCCAGGAAAGTGGTTGAGTCAACAACCCTGGAGGTATTTAAAAGGCATGTAGATGTGAAACATGGTTTAGTGGTGGACTTGGCAGTGATAAGTTAATGGTTGTATTTGATGATCCTAAAGGTCTTTTCCAGCCTTAATGAATTCTATGACACTGCAAACATAACCCCTGTGGTTTTTTTATTTAGCATTAATTTTTCTTACTAGCCTTTAAAGGGGTACAATAGAAGGAAGAGAAAAAGATGTTTGAGAAAAAGATGTTTTCTCAATGAAAGAATATCACTGTAAGCCTCAGGAGAAATGACTCACACAGAATTATAGAACTTGCATATCAAATCAGAATGACCAGATCTAGGGAAATCAGAAGATATAGCCAGTCCTAAGACTTCTGTATAAACTAAGGCTGAGTTAAACCAGAGAACAGGATTCAACTAAACTTACTTTTTAATGTTAATTAAAAATTAAATGTAGTAGGTTACACTGATTATCTTTTTGTAAAAATGGTAATGTTGAATATAAACTATAAAACTGCTTGGCCTTTTTTTTGTTTTTTTTTAATCTGTCTTGATGACAAATTTCTGCTTATTAACCTGAGAAACCTGCTGATAGTTGTGAGAGTTTCATTGTGAGTTTTTTATCATTTTACATTCATAACTACTGGACTCAAGTGCTTTCAGAATAATTTTAGATCTCAGTATAGAATAAAATGTTTATAGCATGCATTGAACAAATAGAGCCTGAAATTTTGATGAATATAAACTCCAAAATCACTGTGAACAAAGAAAGATATCTTACTTTTTAAGCCACTCCTACATTTCAGAAGCTTTACACATTTTTAGGGTGCTTTATTTCATCAGTGCAAGGAGAATGATAAGAAGGACCAAAGTATGTTTGTGATGTTACTTCTGTATTACCAAGGAAGTGAAAGAAATAGAAGAGAAAACTGAAAATTCTTCACTTAGTCTTAAGCTATACTGCAAACATGAATGAATTAGTGTTTGGAGAAAATATGCCACTGGAACTAAGATTTTATTGGTAAGAATTTTTAACATTGAATAGTAAGTGAGTAATAAAATAGAACAAAAATCAAAAGGAAAGACTTCAGCTTGCAGAACCTCCTGCCTTATAGCTTTCTTGAAGTTTGAAAATCCCAGAGAATGAGTTTTGTCTCCTCCAGTTGCTCACAGATAGCTCAGTAATAAATAAATAAAGGAAAAAAAAATCAAATAACTGAAAGATCCAAAGAGAGCTTTTACCAGCTGAAAAAGAAATGTCAAAGCCCAGGCACTTCAGCTCAAATGCTATCCTGCACCCACCAAGAGGTTTTGGTGGGGCAGGTTTGCTGCGGGCCATGTGCTGCTAACGGGTACTGCCAGAAGGAAGTGGGGCTGAGGTGTAAGTGGTGCAGACAGACACTCACAGCAGCAGCTTCCCATAAACAGGCAGGGCTTCACTCAGTTGTTCGCTGTTTCCCACAGATGAAAGCTGATGAGTTTGAAACAGTTTGGGGGTGATAAGGCGAGTTGTAGTTAAAAAGGAAGGAAAGGCTCAAAACACCTGGGGCCAAATCTCTATCTGCCAGTTGATCTCAACTGGAATAAAACAAGATGTGCAAGCCCAAGATTTGACTCAGCTTCTCACATGTGTTCTGAAACCCACAGAAAGTGACCATGGGATATTTTTGGGTTTTCTTAGAGATATCCCCACAAAACCCCCACAGATACTGCTGTCCTTATGGACAAATAGTTGTGTGCTTGCGAGATAGAACTCTGTGGATGACTAAAGCATTAGCACACACTCTCACAGACACTTATGGATGGCACTCTAAACTGAGGAAGGCAGAGACCATTTGCAAATAAAAGAGAACAGTCCCAGGTTAAATTATGAACAGTTACCAAACAAAATGGAGGCAATGTACAGGCCCTGACAAGCAGTTGAGACTGAAACCTGTTGAACTAGTAAGACACTGAATGTCCTGTGGCACCAGAAAGTAAAAAATCTCATATCTGATTTCTCCTTTGCTTGAAAGAAGCATTTCATCATGCAAACCCAAATCTTTGTTTGGTGAGAGAGACTGGATTGTTGCTCTTCATTACTACAGGAGTTGATGTAGAAGTCAACACTGTGATGCCTTTCATCTCTTGTATTATAAGGATTCAAATTCAATTTTTATTTGAAATAAAAATTTCAAGGCACAGCCACACAGTACCTTACAGTGTGGTTCTTGGTTGCCTTCAGCCCTTAACAAAAGCCTTGAAAAGAGACATAGAACATAAAATTAAACCCCTATTTTTTTCCCCCAGTAGGTTGTTTCACCTTGCAAACAATAGCAGTTCACCTTGTAAAAGACAACAATAGTAAGTAGAGTCTACTGAACATTGTGCTCTTCCTAAAAGTTTTTTTTTTTTCTTCTGAGCACTGACATACTTAGCTGTTCCACAGAATCTGGGATCTGCAAGTTTTGACCAACTGACACCTTTGCCAATAGCATACTAATATGCTGAAAGCCTTCCTTAACTCACCTACAGAGCACTGTGTCACTTTTTCTTCTGCTCTCCGCAGGAGTGCAGTGTCGGACCATGGGGAACCTCAGCCCTACTGTCTTTAACCATGGGCTGTGTGGCCTGATAGTCACAACGCTCTGACTGGTGCTTGCTGAGTTCTTAGTCATCAGGCTTTGGCTTGTGTGTCTCTGCAGAGTGCTTTTCAAGGTTTTCAGTTTGAGGGTTTGAATATATACCATATGCATGTCGTTAAGTGCTATGTCCAGAAACATTAACTTTCTAAACAAGGACTTAAAAATGGTGTGGTCATCATTCCTCTGCTTCTGCATATGAGCCTGACTCAGCAACTGGTGGTTATTTTTGTGGCCAACAGACTGTTTAGTAAAGTCCCTTAAGGGGACAGGTGGCTCAGCGGATGGGCTGTTCAGTTTGGTATAAAAGCAATAAAAATCCCATCAGTCTCAGCAGTGATCAGAGCAGCAGAGGGAACAGAGCAACACATGAAGTGTAGAGATGGAGACATCCCAAGTAATCTGACTGGTTTATATTAAGAAAGAATTTGACAGACCTGCTGGGTTCCTACTTCATGCCAATCAAGTCTGAAAGGGACCACTTGAGCTCAGGTATTTATCTCAAACTGATTTGAATTATCCTCACTTCTTGATTTTGAGAGTCCAGAATAGAATACCATGAAGAGAGTGTGTTGACATTTCCTACATAAAACAAAATTAAAGCCATTCAAGTCAAGGAAATACAATGTAAGTGATACAAGAATCAGGCCCTTTGAATTGACAACAGAAAATCTTTTGGGAAGTGAAAACCCCATGAACTCTTCCACATCGCCCCCTTCACAGCAATTAGGATCAACAAAATGCATACAGGGCATATCATACATATTGTTACTTCTTTTTCTGCCTAGTCAGTATAAGCTTTATGTTTCTTTTGCAGACATAATGTTAGCTAAAAAGCAGCATTTGAGGTCAAGTCTGGATTGTCCTTTTTATTAGGCTAATGCTGTGCATATGAAAACTTATTCAAAAGAAATTGTCTCAAATTATTACCAACACTTAAATGATCATTGCAGAAATCACAGGAAAGAAGGATAGTGCTTACCAAAACCCCAAGAAAGTACTTCAGATAGTTTTTCTTTCATCCCCAAGCAGCGAGGGTCAAGTGAACTGTATTATTTGCAAATATCCACCTTCTCAGAATGTCACAAGCAGCTGTAACATACCCACTAGCAGCAATTTCCACTTGGCTCTATCCAGAGGGGAGAAAATTACCAGGAGCTGCGTTGTTTATAATTCCCTCAACCCTGAGGGTAGTTCTGTTCACCAATTACTTGAAATTAAAGTTAGGTAATTCGACACGTCTGTTTGATACCCGACCACAAACCTACTTCTTAAGCAAACCAAAGATTTGGGTAGTTTACTTCCACAATACTCCACAGAATTTCATTACTTCAACCATGACAGGAAAGGAAAAATGAATAGTACAGACTTGTGAATCACTTGGGCTTGGGGGTTTTTGGTCTGTGCCACTATTAAGAGGTCCCAATAGATCTGAGAAAGAGGAAGCTGGAAGGCAGTTTTACTCCTGGGATGAGGGTTCCCAATCAAAAATAGCAAATATAATAAGAATTGAACAACAAGAAGCCTCCAAGTGCAGTGTTTGACAGAAAAAGAAACCTGCTTTATGTAGTGAGATGGTTTCACACCTTTTGTCTTTGCATACAGTTACCTAGAAAGGGCTGTACACATGCAGAGAGAACCTACATTATCTGCAGTATGTGTTTTTCGATCTCTAGGACCAGTCATTTAAATTATATAGTTGAATCCTGACTGGGGTTATATCTAGACTTGGAAATATTTTTAAAGTCAGGCAAACCTGTTAAACATTTTGTTGGTGATGAGTGTGTGTACACTCCATTTCTCTATGTCTTTGTGAGTAACGAATTGACTGCCAGGTACTGTGTCTGAACTGCACAACTTACTCCAGGGATTCATTTTGCAATCTGGTGAAACCGGAGGCTGGTAACACCTATCCTTTGTAAGAACTTTTTACATGTTGTAATTCTACAAATGAACACTTTCTTTTTTTTCTTTTTTTTTTTTTTTTTTTTTTCTTTTTTTTTTTCTTTTTTTTTTTTTTTTTAAACACAAAAGATTACTCTGATGAAGTTTAAAAAAGTACAAGCTGGCTCAAAATTCATTCATGTTATAGTGAGCCATATATAAAACTGTTCAGCCTAACATCTATGAAGTGAGCCTAGTTCTCATTTCTATCAAGGTATATCAGGACTCATTGCAAAGCATTCATTATACTTAAACATTATAAAACAAGTGATCAAGAAATGCAGAGCCACTCTCTTTTGTAGTGAGAAGACTTGATTTTTAATTGTGTAATCTCATTCTTGTTAGCATAGCTTCCTATATGGAAACTTTAGTGCCAAATAAGTAGCAAATGTTTTATTTTTTAAATCTGAATATGATTACCCTTTCAGCTATATTCTGCATTTCATTTTTACTGTAAAAGTTGTTCGTTGTCCAATTTCAAGCTGAAAAACTATAAAAGTCCATTTTGACTTCGCTACAGCAGAACTAAAAGATTTTTTTGAACTAAGATTAAATTGATATACCTTGAGAGTCTGTCATTGTAATATGACATTAGGAACATAGTCAAATACTGGTTTTGACTATAAGTGTCCTACTAAAGTAGTAGTCTACTGCCGAGTGCTTTTTGATGTATCAAAGAAATGGTACTATCTTTCAAACAGCATTCATATTCTCCTATCATCAAGGCTAAGTAATAGCAGGACTAAAGCATGATCTTTTTTTACAGTTTCTAGAAGTCAGTGCTATAAGGGATTGCCTAGCCTTGCATTAGGTATTCATGTTTAAATGAACCACAGATAGGCTTTCCAATCTACAAACTCCATTAATCAGACTTTATCCTTTTCTCTGTCTTTTATTTTTTGGATTCTTTACCTTCTTCCCTGCTGCTATTGCTACAGCTTCTCTAATGACAGGCCAAGTAATTTATTTTTTTCTTTCAATATTTCTTTTTCTAAAGTTAAGATACTCTTACTCGTATAATTCACAAATGTTTCTGTGTAATGCTGATGGCCATGACTTCATCATTCGGTGCGTAAATAACATTTTACTTTATCTCTCAAACATATCACGTCTCATAAAGAATGTCCTAACTTAAAAGACTGGTGTTTGTTTTGCAAAATGTCTTGGTTAGTGGAAAAAATGGCTTTGAACAACTCTTAATATTTAAAGTTCTGTTATGGTTAAGTGTATGGCTCATGAAGAACACAGAAAATGAGGAGCAGCATTAGTACTGAAGGGAGAGAGCTGGACAGTATGGTAAATTGTCAAAGGCCAGTGAGGTGTCTAAGGCAACATGAGAGAGGTTTTACTTCTTTTTTTTTTTTTTTCCCTCTGATACTTCTTTTTCCCATTTTTGTTCTGAAAACAGCCAGTTTTCATCCTAGGAATGGTAGAATGAATCCTGACTTTTCAAGTTTTCCCTTTGTGCCTATCTAGGACAAAATGTAGAACTCCACATTCACAGAGCAACAGTGAAGAACTTCTGAAAGTATTTATTTCCAATAAGTGGAACAATACATTTGTTTTGATATTGTTAAATTGCTTCAGTAGAGTAAAAAAATTTTTCACTGATCAGTTGGAAATATTGAATATATATCTGATGTAATATTTCAATACACAATAAAATACAAATGTTAGAAGGATAAATTTGGAAGAAAAAAGCAGAAATGAATTATTTTATTTTGATTTTAAATCACTGAAATGTTTTCCTTAAGAAATCATTAAAATCAATACATTCTTATGAAGTATTTAAAAGAACACCCTTCTGAAAACAATTTTTTTTCAAGTCTATTCAGAAAACAATGTTATTTCCACAATTTTTTGCCATAAATTCATGAAAGACATTGCTAATGATAAACTTGTTGCTAATGGGAAGAGCCAGTTTGACTCTTTTTAGAACAGTAGGTCCTCCCCACAGAATAAACAGGTAATAGGACGGTGCAGCCATCTTCAAAAGTGCTCTTCTCTATATGGGGATGTTTTAAAACTGGACCAGCAAATACTTCAAAGTTCAGTTGCTATAATGAGAGAAAGGTCTATGTAATCCCGGTGTCTTCTCCTTCTAAATGCAGTCTGCAAGGATTATAAAGAGGCTCCAGTAAAACTGTGTATATACTGTAGGTGTTACAGGGGCAACACAAGACAAAATAGGAAAGAAAAAAAAACAGTTAAAAAAGTGGGAAAAGAAATAACTCTCTAGCACATGTGGAAGGCAAAGTTTTTTATGTTAAACCATTATCCCATAAAGAGTCACCAAATGGACAGACTTCATCTGCAGAAATTGTTACAATTGACTGAAATTTTACAGAGCTGGTCAGCAAGGTGAATTCAGGGATTGAGAAAGCTGTTTCATCTCTACAGCCACAGTGCCCTGTTGTCTGAGGAGGTCAGCCAGTGCAGTACAGAACAATGTCTCAGAGCACTTCACGTAGGTTTGCATTCACTTCTTCCTTTCTCTGTCAGAGAATAGTTGGTATTCATTCGTGCTGAGTCAGTTTATCGTGCCTATGCGTTATGAAACACTTCCTCAGCTACCCAGCTTCTTCTACCCAGTTTTAGATGCATAGATTGAGTTTTTCAAAATTCTTCCTTTTTGTCGCACTGAATTGTGAGCATCAGAAGCACAGGCCTGAGCAACTCATAATGTGCACAAACAACAATGGTTCTAGATACTCTATTCAGTGTAATAATAGTGGGTGCTGATACTGGCTTAGTTGACACTGTATGTTGCCAAAATTTGTTGTCACACCAGAAATAGGAAAAGAAAAATTGGGAAGAGGTGTGAAGAATGAACCTTCTGTCCACATTCAAATCACATAATGCTATTATCGGTGGGGAATAACAGTGAGAGACTAAATGGATCTGCTTTGGGTGGCTGCTAAGGCAGAAAGGACCAGAAATGGATGTTGGGCAGCACTTCTCTGAATGGTGCTTCTTCTACAGCTCACTTTCCCTAAGTTATGGCCCATGGTAGTGAACACATGGCAGCCTGGTCCCACTCTCCTGATTCACGTTGTTCTTACATGTAGCCCTATTTTGCCTGCATAAATAGGGAGGAATTTCCAATTCCATGGAGATACTACAAGTTTAGTCATGAAGATAATTAAGTCCTTTGGGCTTGAACTACCCAAACATTTCATACTTGAAAGAAATTCAGATATGGCTCTGAATGCCTGGACTACTGCCATCTAAACAATTTGGATTCATTTGAGGTTTAAGATTAGCTCCAAATTCCTTTTCACATCAATTAATCATTCAGATATTTACTATTCTTATCACTAGGATTATAGAATGGCTAGAAATTCTAAGTAAGATACTGTATAACCTAGTTCTGTTGACACACAAAAGCCAGCATCAGTCTTTTAAAATTTTCAAATCTAATAAGGAAAGATTTAAAAAAAAAAAAGGAGTGGAAAGAAGTTTTATTACTGACATCCTTTTCCAAAGGATAATAGAAGCATAAGAAAAGTCTAGTAACTTGTCCAAAACACCTCACAGAATATCAGTGGTAGAGCTGAGGAAGCACTCTATGACTGTTGTCTGTCTCCCAAGGCAGCAGGAGACTTAGAAGATAGCCTCGCCCCAAATATTTTGCAGCAAAAAATTATTTCTTACTATTAATGCTCACTGCAGCTAAATGAAAAGATATCTAAGCTTTCCAGAACTTTTAGAGCTCAAATATTGAAATAAATATAGTCCCTGTAAATAATGGACATTAATGGAAAACTAGCTCAGGTCCTAAAGAACTTAGAGAAATGTAGGTACCCTCTGGTACTGCTGCGGTGGTCAGGTAAAAGGGACGTCAATACAGAAGAAGGGACACTTGCTTGAAATCGAGCATAAATGTCTAGACATCTTTGAAGCTAAAGAGAAAGGCAGATAAAGAGCTACATTTATCTCCAGGATCAGAGAGCCTCTGGGAGATAACTGTCTGACCCATAGTTTTATCTAAGTTTGTAATTTTACCTATATTTCTAAGTAAAATAAGTGGGGCTCATTCTTAGGGCTTTTTGTTGAATTTATGAGTTTATTTTTAACTACTAAATATCAGTCATTTATATTTACCAAAAATTTACCTGATAGTAACACTGTCTTGATTAAATCTTACTTTCTGTTTTGTTGTTTTGTCACTAAGAATTCTGAAAATCAGATGAAGACTCTGAAAGTAGAACTGCTACAATTGCAAATAAATTTAAAAGCTTCACTTTCTTTCCTGAGGTCTGACTTTTTTGTGTCTGTATATGTGTGTATGTCTGTGAAGGGGAGGGCAGAGGGTTCAACATGACTTGCGGTAAATACTATCAAGTGAAATTTAATTAACAGCTCTGATGAGATACCAAGAGAGGTTGAACCTCACCTCCCAAAACTGTACTAGTTTGCTGTTGCTGCTGCTGTTGTAAAACAACCCTTGTTTTGCTGACACTTCGGAAATGAATATGATGTGTAAAAAGATAGTCTTTACAAGGGCAATTCTGGACTAAATTTAATTTGTATTAAAAAGCTGAGGTGAAACAGTAAAGGAAAAAAAATCCAGATGAAGATTCTGCACTGAACTTGACTTATTTTAAAATTTTTATTAGTGCAGTGCCTGAAATAGAGCGCAAAGTGCTTCAACTTTTCTCAAGACACTGAAAAAGTGAGGAGATATCTTAAGACATTAAATGTAGCAAAACAGAACGTAATTGTCATGGGGCAGGAGCAAGGGGGGGTGGGGTGGGAAGTGGGTAAGGAACAAAAAATTAATTTAACGTTGCCAAAATTTCTGTAAACAGCTCTGATAGAAGTTAGATGTCTTGTGGCAGGCTCATTCCTGATGCTGGGTGCAGGATATTCCCATCCTGCATTGGAAGGTCCTTCTTATTAAAAAAAGGAGAAAGGATGAGAGATGCATATTATGGCTTATATGCACATAAGTACTTAAAATAAAAGTTCTTCTAGCTGGGTACATCAGAGTGCTACTTTTCTGTTGATTTGTGTTGCCTGTGATTGGAAATAATTGTAGTAGTTTACATCCTAGCGTGGCAATATTTGATTAATTTTAATTTATCACTGACAGTAAATATGTATATTATTGTGTATGCACATGTTAAAATACTGTATTTGTGTTACTTTATCAAAAAGACCAAATATTTTTGGATTAATATATTAAGCCCTTTCCACACCATGCTTTCAAAAACTGAAGTGAAACTTGATTCAAATTTTATTGTGAACTTTTCAGATTTTATTGTGAATTTAAGGCTAAGTTTGAGCTAACTTAAGCCTGGATACTTTTCAAACCTATCTTCGTCACATGGCAAACATAGATGATTGAAGTGTAGCTTTCTGATGCAAACACTTTTTTCAGCCCTCTACAAAATGCCTAAAGTAGTTACAATGGAAAATGGATAAATCATTTGCCAGCTATTTTTTTTTTAACTTTCCCGTAGTCTAAATTTTACTCCCAAACTAATACAAATCCATATTTTACTGTTGATCAATGTAAAACTAGAATGACTGAAAGGTATAATTTGGATCACTTGTATTTAAGACTGCCAAATGAATACCTTTCAATTTTTTTTACATAGAAGAATCTTCTGAAGTGCTGTGTGATTCAATTTTCTCTCTCTCAAAAAAAAAAAAATCAAACTCGAAATTATCAACACCCTAGAAACAGGTAAGAGTATGTCTCTGTCATACATAGTTATTTACATTACTTGCTTATCGTCCTAGTCCAGATGGTAACACTTTGGTTTTGACTGATACTTTTATAATAATTTCCTACTTCTCTAGTTTCTCTTTCAGTAATGTTTACCTAATTCACTATAAAATGAAAATATAGGACAAAACCTCAAAAACCTTAGAAAATACTGTCCAGTAGGTTAGGTACTGAATGGATTCTCTCTCCTTAAAAGATTAAATATGCCCAGCTAAGTCCTATGACTGTAAGCTGAATCCTGCTGGTTTTGAACTAATCATTTGCAAAACTGGAGGGGAGAAAAAAAGTAAGACAGGAAAAAAAAAAAAAAGGCTTCTGGTAGGTGAGCCACAGCAGGGCAATTAAGATGATAGGGCAGAGGTAGACATCTGCTCCTAGACAGATACAGTTCCACTGATGCTATCTATAGCTGCAATTCTTCCGAGAGATAAACAACACGCGAGAGCAATGCACAGAAGGAAATGCCACACTGAGAAAGTGGTGATCGCGTGGCCCCTGTGGTCTGAGAAAGAGAGAGAAGCAGCAAGAGAAAAGGGGAGGGGTGTCATGTGGGGCCTGTGCCAGGCACATGCAGGTGACAGCAGTCATAGGACAGGCATGCATCAAAATGCACAGACGAGAGATGTGTGAGAACTGACACTGGAGGGGAGCAGAATTGCAGCAAAGATGAAAGCACAACAAGACCAAGAAAGAAAGAGATGGAAAACCCCATTCTAAGCTCTATACATAAAGTTAATCTATATTGAAAAAAAAAAAAAAAAATCATTAGTAGATGATTTGTTCTCTCTAATTTGGATGCTTGAAAGTTTTTTCAGAATTTCAAGCTCACATTCAAGTTCCTCACAAAGTTAATCTGAACTATGCTCCCAAAGTAGATGATTAATTGCTGCTGTTTCATATTACTCTCACAGCGATGCTCAGACACAGCAGAGGTAGTATTCCCTCTTTCCCTTGTTGACAGCTACAGCAAAAGCCTAAAGGAGGATGTGGTACCTAGTGCAAAGAAACTTTCGAGCCAAGGACTGACACTGTTTCATTTAGGACAGACTTGAATCAACAGTACACTACACAGCAAGCTCCATGACCTCAGCGGACACAAGTTTTCTAAAGGCATGTCACCTCTGGCCATCACTGACCATGCCACTGACTCTTTGTGCTATTTGTTACTGGGTTCCTTGTGAGGAGAATTTGGTGGTTCTTTGATGCCAGGGGTTCAGAGTCCCACCAAAACTGAGGGAGCATCCTTCCTCTCTCCAGCTTTCTTACTGGCAAGAAGGCTTAGCATTCAGTTGCCTTAAGAAACTCTCAGTTTCAGCTCCCTGGAAAACTCACAGCAAGTAATTGAGGCCAAGCAGTTTGCAGAGATGGCTATTCAGAAGCAAATGCAGAAATACTCTGCTGAGAGCAGGTCCTCTGACTCCTCTGCTATGCTATCTTCCACTTCTGGGCTGGACCTGGGGCTTATTTTACATCAGCAGAAGCTGAAGAACAGAAACCCAAAGTGTCATTCTTTCCTGTGTTGGAATCTCAAACCAATAATTACAGCTTTTCATAATGTCTGTTATTATAATTCTTCAGCCTGGTTACCCTATGGTCTCATTCTGTAAAAGACTATTTCTTTTCTCTGTCTGTGAAGAAGAGAAAAATATAAAACAGAAGAGCTTAATGTAAAATCAAAAGGTGGAGTGAATCACAATCCCTCATGCAACATTATGCTTTGGAGAGTTTTTAAATTGCTACTCCTGAAAGCTTCTTACCAGGAAAACCTGACTCTGAAATCTACTGTTTATCTTAAGAAGGTAGAACTGGACTTAATGCCTTTAATGAGCAATTCTCCTAAGGCCAGATTTTGCTATCCTGAGTCAGTTCATACCCCAGAGAGGATGACAAATTTAGATACTTCTTCTGTCCACTAGATGCTCATAAACAGACTCGTTTATCTCCAATGTATTCATTAGGGAAAAATGTGCAAGGCTTCCTGTTTGCTTAACTGCACTTTTGTCTTCCTTACTCCTCACAGAGTGAGCATGAATATTCAAGTCGTGCAGCTATTGGTTGTTGATTATTTATTTGGGGATTTTTTAGATTCTTATATGTACCTTTCATTCTAGATCTTTTAAATTTCACATTCACATATGTAAGCATCAACATTTCTTTCTGAGATATGTATTCTGGAAAAACTCAGTCCTGTGGGTATTTCCAGGAAGTAAAAAAAACATTAAGTGTAGAGTTCTAGTGCACATGACTCAAGAAACCTAATTTTTAAATATGAGCATGAGATTGGATCACTACTTTATTAAAATTTCCCCTAGATCTGCATAAAATTATCAAAACAGGAACAGTATCAGCAAAGAACTAAATTCTTCTACTAAGTTGTCTGTTATCAATGTAAAATTTTTGCTGTTATTCATTCTGCATTTCCAGTAAGTATTTCAATTAATTGGGGCAGTCAAAAAAGGTCTGATCATTTGAGTTCCTCAGATAAAGCTATCATTTTGGAGAATGGGGTTTTCCTCTTTTGGAATATCTACAACAGATTCCTATCCACAGAGAATGTCAGTTTCTAAGTTAGTGCTCCACATCAGAATGTAATAATTTCTGGACATTAGAGGTGCTAATGTAGCTTAGTTTTTCCCATTTATTGACTCTTGAGGAATGCATTCAGTGTGCTTAACCCTGCGATACATACTTTATTTGTAATTATTTTGATTTTATTACTCTGTTCCTGCTTTTCTGCCTTCTTTTTAAATTTTGAAAAAAATATATGGTTTAGTATAGCAAAGAAGCACCCTTTCTTTCCCTCCCTTTGCTTTTCTTAATGCAGAAATATATCTGATTTTAAAAAATCACCTGAACAACTTAAGAATATTTTAAACATATTTTTTTGTATATTGCGTTATTTGATTCTAACCCACTGAGCGACTTTCACAGAGCAGATTGTCATTATGACTGTATTTTGCCTTTTCATCACAGTCTATCACTTGAAAGAGTGTCCCTCCCCCATTCCAGCTATGCTTTGTTAGCTTTTTTATCTTTTCTACCTTGCTAGAGGCATTATTAGGGCAGCTCACCTTTGACCAAATGGGCAGATGAACATTCATCCTCTGGAGCCAGTACTAGTGCTGTTTGGTAGCTCAGCTCTCAAATGGTACTGCACTG
Source organism: Aleadryas rufinucha (assembly GCA_013397815.1). Lineage (NCBI taxonomy): Eukaryota > Metazoa > Chordata > Aves > Passeriformes > Aleadryas > Aleadryas rufinucha. Next base: position 281,757 of record VZTH01000558.1, read on the forward strand.
TGACCTCTTCTTCTGTTCAAAGACTAAATGCATAAACTTGATTTTCCATTGGTGCCAAGCCTGGGAACCTGAGTTGCTCCCTAATCCCAGGTCTCGCAGCCAGCAGCACAATGGGCAGCTCACCATGCCAGCCAGCCAGCCTGAAAGAATGTCTTTATTCTCTCTTCCTCAACAAATTGCTTATTGTTTGGCCCACAGGCTGCTAGACCTTGTGAACTGTCCAAAACTTTATTGCTTTTCTGCTAAACTTTCTTCTCTTTTCCCTCTGATTTTGCTTACTAACAAAATTAATTCCTATTTTCATGTCTTAGTAATCAAATTTTAAAATATGCCTGCTTCTTTTAATTTTTTTGCAGAGTATATCTGCCTCTTTGAAGCCTGTAGGAACCACAGAAATGATACAAGTCCTGCAGGTTTAGTCTCTTTAGAAAGAAATCTGTGGAAATGTGAAGTGTTACTAGAATGAAGTGCTCTATATTACTGAGAGAAAAATGGAGCCAAAAGCTTAAGAGCATTCCTGAGTTTCCAAAGATGTGTACCATTTTTCTGCTCTTGGCCTCATCATCACTGTGGCTACAATGTGCTCAATGTATAAAGAGTGAGTATAGGACAGAATAATTATTTGGGGTTGTGTTTTGGAGCTGTTCAGGAGGAGTTGTCTTCAGAGGAAGTTAAAGCAGAGTGCCTAAGTAGATGTGTTATTTATCTCTCAAGGTATTTCTGGAAGCATCTTTTGTTTTCAGCAGAAGTTTCTGGGAATGTGATTGCAGGATAATCATTGTGCAAGCTGGCACTAGGCAGAGAATTGGCAAGATAAGGCAGATATTGCAAAATTCAACCAGGCCTACCCTGGGAGAAGAAGAGATTCACAGGTGTGATCCCACCATATAAGGTGAGAAATTGCTTCATAAACATGGCCAAAAACAGCAGAGGACCCAGAGCACCCCTGTTCTTCCTCATCTCAGTAAACCTGTGCTGAGACATGCTCACATGTTCAGTGGGCAACCGTGTCCCTGTTTAGAGATAGGAACTAGGAAAGGAATATCCTTGTGAACAGTAAGATTGGTTCTGATCACTTGGAGAGTGATAATTAAGATCAATTTAAAGACTCATGCAGTTCTTAACCATTTTTTGCACACATTGTTTAGGAAAGATGAGAGAAGTGGACAGCTTTCCGGAGCCATACATTATCTAAGAATCACACAAATTTCTTAAAAGTCCATATGTGTGTGTGTGTGTGTGTGTGTGTGTGCGTGTGTGTGCGTGTGTATGTATATAAAATTTAATATTCTTTCAAGTACGAGAATGGCAGCACAAGAGTAGAAGAATTGCAAAACTAAAATGTCCACATTAAACTGATGTATGGTACATACCAGATGATATATATACTGCCTTATTGTTCAGTTGTGGCTCAGGAAGCTAAATGCATAATTTAAGATATATGTATAGTCTAAGGGTCAAACGCTGTCAGTTACACGAGTGTAAATCAAGAGCAATTGCTCCGAAGTGACTGAAGTTGCAGTACCCTGGATTTACACAAGTGTTGCTGAAAGCAGAATATGAGTCAATACGTGTCATCAATACAGCTGAGTTAGTGGTACTGAGGGAATTTTATGATATGCATGCACCTAAATCATTCACTTTTTTTTTTTCATGTTTTATACTATTAAATTTTATGTTACAAATTTTGTCTCTGTTTTTAAAGGAATAAGGGACGTCCACTTGCCTCATCTAACAAATTTTGTCAGTCTCACTTCATAACGGTACGATAAACATTTCACATTCATGGAAAGATTACTTCCCTGACTTACATTTAAGACCAGTCTTAGTTTATATAAATGCATAATTCTGAACCCCAGCAGAAAGTTGCTAGGCTGGCTGGCTGACTGAATGCAGAAATGCATCCTTGTCATTCACTCCGTTCTGTTAGCAACTGTACAGGCTGTTGTAGGGTCAGGAGGCAAAGTTTCCTAGACAAATAGAAAGCAGGATCTGGATGCAACAGGAAGAATTGTGGACATGGTTGAAGTCAGTGGGTATGGACAGCTGGCAGCTAAAGGGAAAATCAGCTGTTGTAAAAGATCACAGAACAATTTTCTTCACTGATGCTTCCTGAATTTTTTATTGAGAGGTTCAAGAAAAAAAAAAAAGGCTTTTCATGGGACACTGCCAGATGCAGTGCAAAACAAAGAGGTATAAAAACTCATAATCTGCTGGGGAACTAGCAGAGTACCTGTCAGATACACCTGGTCTTCAATGACCTTGTTTTGCATGGAGAAAGAATATATGATTTTCTGGGTTGAAAGGAGGTTTTTAATTCTGAAAGAAGGTTATATGTTAAATATATGGTAGCAGTCTATTCAATAATGGAAGTCAAGTCCCTTACTTGGGAAGGCAGAATCTGGTATTCTATCACATAAAATAATGTCGTTATTTCTCTAACATACTTTTAAATCAAATGTGTTATTTTAAATCACTTTTTTATTATATTCTTGAATACCTAGAAAGATTAAAAAGCTCAAAAGTAGATTCCCCTGTATTCACATAATCAAAAATGGCTGAATTAATTTGAGACATACTTACAAAAAAAAAGGAAAATAGCCATTTCAGATTATAATGATCAACTGTGGGGGCTTACCACTTCAAAAGAAACAGAACAAACCTCCATGTGTGCTCAACACACACGCACTCCCTTATCCAGTTAGAACAATATGTAGGTATAGATTTGGCAGGATTGTTTGATCCCAAAAGGATTCGTATAAGAAAAACTTCTCTTTCAGAGAAATGATCTCTCTAGAGACTGATAGTGATGATACAATAGGCTGGAGTTGCTATTATTAAAAAAAAATTACTACTTTTTCTGACTATTTTTCTTTTTTTCCCAGTGGGATTCTGATTCCAGACACTCAACTAGCCTGATATCCACTGGGAAAGTGATGACACCATAAATTATTTAAAGGTTTGAAAACCACAAGAACTACTGTATATAACCAGATTGGATTGACTTTTTAACTCTTTTGATTAATAATACATAAAGCCTTAGATATGTGAATTGGTCGAGTGCTAACCTGTTAACAAAAGGAGTGGAAGGGATGAATTCTAACATTTCTCATAAGTTATTCTACTTAACACATTGGCCAAACAAAACAAACAAATGGACTGCTCTGCCTTAGTCTTACACCTTTAATGCATCATCAATATTTGATGACTACCTAATGTCTCTATATATCTGGACAAAGATGATAATTTGATCACCTGGCTTCCCAATTTCAAATTTCCCAAATGCTTTCTCCTACATTCATCAAAACACACAAGTAGAAAGTAGATGCAGTTTCAACATCCTGGTTTGGGTTTTGCTTTTGTATTGTTGGGGGTTTTTTGACTTTCATTTTAACATTTCTAACTACATCCAAGTGAAAAAAACATATTTCAACCTTCTGCAATAAATCAGGGCTAGAATTTCCTAAGTTTATGACATTTTGTCCTCAGCAGCATGATGAGAGTAGATACGTGTGCTGCTTCAGAAAGATTTCATGTTCTACCCTTCTGCTGCTGGCTCTGTTTTAATTATTCCCCAGGTTCATAAGTTTTGGTCTCTTTCATGCTGTTTTGGGTGGAGCTCAGAGAAGAGTTGTTCTTTCCTCTTCAAGTACAGATGAAGGTGCATGGGACAGCCTGTGTTTCTAAGCAACAAGAAAACTCTATAGGAGACAGACCGAGTTTCTTCCAGGCTGCCCAACACATGCTTCAGGAGACAAGCTATGCAGGGTGACTTCAGTGTGATATATTACTTTACAATAATAAATGCTGTATTTTCTGGGCAATAGACAGTTATTTTTCCTCTGGATTACTTTCTATTACCCCATCTGAAGCTTGACTCCCTTAGGCGTAGGAAAAATAGGAAATACATCTTTATTTTTTTCTATTTTTTCATTCCTGTGTACTAATCCTTTAACCGTATAATTCAACTCTCAATTTCCTTCTGCAACAGACACTGACTTGCCCTCAAATGCAGAGTGTCCAGACACAGAAACTCTGATCAATTCTTTCTACCTCTTGACCTGCCCACAGAGCCATCCTTTCTTGGTCCACTTAATGACACACATGTGTGGCTTCCCACGTCCCACTTTCACATATTAAAGCTTCTGTACTAGCAGAAGCTAGTACTAAGTGCCGTCCATCCTCTGTCCTGGACCAGCAAAGGATACCTCACCTTTTAAAATGTTAAGATTTATGCACAAAGAAAAAAAACATTTCAAATCAAAGGCAGACCCTAAAAAATTTTAAGTCCATCTTCCTTGATTTGATCAATTATTTTGGTGTGAATTTCAATTGATGCCATAAGTGGAATTCAATTGAATTTGTTATAATATGAGCAAAATTAGAATCACATCCCAACTCTGAGAAAGAAATTAGGTTCAATCTCTTGGTAAAATACAAACTACAGAAAATTTTCACAGCCTGCAAATTATACCTGAATTAGATCTCACATATGATACCAATAATAAATGTAAATTATTTATCAACATTTATTAAATCTGCATAGTTCCCATCACTTGACTTTCATATAGACAAATACTATGTGGAATCTGTTGCCATATTCTGTTTCCCTTTCTCACTTCAAATATCACCCAATTAGTTCATAGCTCCCTAAAATATAATGGAAGTATATTCATATTCTATTAAAAATAATAAGAATCACACCTATAGTTAATTTATATCCGCACCTTCTTTTTCCTTATACCTGCCATATCGATAGCAGTGTAGGCACATTACTTTGTTAGCTGTCGTGGTTGTACACACCACTTGAACAATCCATTCCAATTCCAAAATAAAATTCTAGCTACAGTGTTATTTTTGCACATTTTCTTCTGGCATTTTAAGATCTAACCAGGGGACTGAGACCAGCATATGACTTAACAAGAATAGCAAGTACCTTTCGCGTAGTATCTTTCAACCGTCATTACAAAAAAAAAGAAATCCACATTTGTTTTCTTTTCCATCTGGGATTATGTGACAAAATGATCTTCTGCATCTAATCAATTATTTGTCTTCTATATCTTTTGCATTTTCCTGCAGAACTATTTGCAAGTGTAACAGGAAGATCCTTTAGAGATAATCTGGTGATTATTACAAATTCAACCTTTGATGCTATAGGCATTAAAAGATGAAAATTGCCTGAAGTCCACTGTCGTACAACAAATCTGTACCTCTGGACTCCTGTCCTGAGGTGAAAATGCAAACCAGAGAGATATTTAGAATCATTTTGACAGTTCATAAAATTAAGCAGGGATTAGGGATTCTCTCAGAAATAAATAAATAAAAAATATAATGCCACAGGGCCCAAACAACATTAATCACATCTCCTTGCAACAGGTATTACTACAGCCCACTTTTAGGAAGAAAAAGGAGTTATTTATTTATTTCTGTCATGTGTGGCACTGATGATGCCAATTTCAAAATGTGAGCCAGTTCAATTTAATACAAATATGTATGATACATACACATACATGATTAATGTTTAAACTACCCATTCCATTTAAGTTTATACAGTTATAGGTTCCTATAAAAATGTTATATATTTGTGTATTCTATTTTCTTCTCAATTTTATGGATTAGCCCTGATAATACAAACACTTGAACATATGCTTAACTTTACATAATGAGAATGTCTTGCTGATTTTAGGATAACTCTTGAGCTACATGAATTTAAGCAAAAGTCTGAGTCTACTGGGAATGTAATCTATGGTGCCAGTCATTTGAAACACACATTTAATAAGAACAGAATTGAAATAACTGCTGCAGACATAGATGACTTTGGTTCCTGCTGCGTTGACGGCAGGTAAGCAGGAAACATGTCTAAAATGAATTCATAACAAAAAACTATTCAGCTGTACGTAAATACATTTGGGGTGAGCATGGAGTTTTATAGTCACCCTCCCAAAATTCCCCACCCACTTCACAGACTTTTTAGTACAGTTAAAAATATTTCCTTTTCTTTTTCAAAACCGAAAGGCAACATTGAGATAAACAACAATGCTAGTCTACTTACAACAGCCCATATACTTTCCTTTCTGGATGAAAAAAACTTTATTAGAATGCATTTGCACAGAGTTTATAATTAAATTTTCACTGCATTAGATTAGTATCATGTTTCAATATATTTGGAAAATATTCAAGTTAATTTAACTTTTTCTAACAAATTAAAAGTCCAAAACAGAACTAGCTGCCTTGCATTAAAAAAAAAAAAAATTGAAAGTATAGAAATACTTTTCAAGTTTGACTAAATGTTCAAATTTTTGTAACTGAGTTTAAGCACTGAATTTTAAACATTTTTTTTTAATGATGTAAATACTTCTTTGTAATAGATGTTAACAAATTTCTCAATTCAAAATAGAAAAAATAATAGTTCTTTACATAGTACAGTTTAGGCATTTGAATTATAATTAACTTCCATCTTCAAAAATTTCTTCTGAAAATTATTTTTCATCCCACTGTACTCCAGAATGCTGACTGGAGCTAGAATAATACATCACACAAATGTTGATTTAAATATTTAAACAAATTCACTTACTTTGGATTTACATCCCCTTTGGGCTCTACTTTCCATGAACACTCTGATAAATAAACTTACTGTAAGGAGGATCTGCTGGGATGACAAATTATAAACAAAAATTGAAGAATACTTGTGGGATATGAATTTTTGAATTCTAATCATCAATTGTTGCACTAGCAATTAAAGCTAACTGGAGGACAATAATTCCATGTTACATTAATTTTCAGGACTTCATGTCTTCGTGTCTAGTTTTATTTGGTTTGCTTTTGTTTCTTTTCCTGGCGAAAATGGTGAAAATACCCACACATGTGAGTGTATGTCTGTGTAACACAGCCAGGGACACTAAAAGACCCAGACTGAAGTCTTTTCTCAACCTGAATCACAAATTACTCATTTTCACCACTGATTTGTAGATGTGATTACTCAGAGTTAGCTAGAGGAGGAACATAATCCTGGGCTTTCTGTGTCCAAGGCCACTGTTAAACCACAGGGTTGTCAGCAAAACCAAAATCCTATTTTGCTCCTTCTCATTCTCCAAAATATTTCCATTCAGACAAATTATGAATGTAGCTTTCAGAGTTGAAAGAAATGAGATAAACTTCTTCTGTCCAGCATGTGAGTATTCAACATCCACCACTCCCGAGGTCAAGATGGGTTCCTGCCCCCTCTCAGGTTTGCAAGGGGAAGTCCTACAATGAGATTCATCCTGCACACTTTGCCAGGGGCATGGGCATGCCTGGACACCCCTATGGACTCCCAGTCACATAGGGACACACCGCCCATCCTGTTGCTTTGTCGATCATCCTGAAGGGCCAAGCATGGTTGTTCGTGTTGCAATATTGCTTTGCTCTGGAAGAAAGGGATTGAGAGGAGATATAGGAACTAAATGCTACAGGGAAAGAGACTGATCTGAGCTCCACGTCGCTATCAGCTGCCTCCCTTCCCTTGTAGGAGCGAAGGCTTGCACACAGCAACCTCAGAGTTGACAAGCTCTGAGGACAGACAAAGCAAGAGAAGTTTCATCTCTTCTCCCCACAATTTCCTCTGTCTGGGCTAGGTTCCCAGAACAAAGAGCCTTTTCACCATAGCTTCGTTGTGAGATGATATGTGGTGATGCAAATAGCACTGCTGTTTGTCACTCACTGCACAGCCCCATCCAAATCATGATCATGTCATTCAGTTTCAACCCAACCAACATGAACTCTCAGTTTCATGGGGCAATTCATGTATCTCTGACCCTAAATTCATGCAACACCCCATAAGTGCAATATAAAGATCATGTTTTCAAACAGACTTTTCTTTAAAGGAATTAATGGGGTGTAGATTTGTGCATGTGTCAGTGTCAAATATTGTTGGTGTCCCTATTTGTAAGGAGACCCTTAGAAAAGGCTTCCTTTTGGATTTTATCACTGGTTAGAGAAGTAGCCATAGTGCCTTCAATAAGCGGACCCTTGCTTTTGACAAAGCAGCTGGCACATGTCTAAGTAATTTTAGACAGAAATTACATCAATAACAAGTTCTTCTCCTAATAGACAGCTGGAAAGTGAGCTTTGATTTATTTTTATTTTTGTCCTCGGGATAATGGTTTCTTACTTACTTATGTCAATGGTCAATAGCATAACAAATCCTTCATCATGAGAATGTGTGTATCACTTTTCAGCAAACCCTGGCCTTTTGAGGTGAAATGATATACTGCCACTTAGTTTCAATTGACATCTCTCCTGGTTGCCAAGGCAAGTTAATTTGCAAATCAGCATTTTTCATGAAGCTTTTAAGCCAATCCAGCTAGGCAATGGCTGCCATTGCTGTGCAATTAGTGTCTAAAGCACTTAAAATTACATTATTTAAAAAAAAAATCCAGAAAAGATCAGTGATTTTGTTCTATACATGGCCAGAGACTATGCTGCTGAATGAGTAGCAGATCTGGACTTAGAAAATTATAGCAAGGCTCCAATCTGATTGGAGAGGAATGAAGAATGTGCAGGAAATGGCACTGGCAGACTTGAAGTGAGAAATGTTAGTTTCACTGTTCTTCAGAAAAAGAAAATACACACCCCCTCATAATTAATTCACAAACTGCCTGACTTAGATACCACAGAACAGTAGCAAGTGACAGTTAGAGGATGAGAAGGTAGTCACTGCAATTGGATTTACATTCAGTTAAGGCAGGTATTTTTGAGCACAGAAGAGAACCTGAAAAAGGCCTAAATTTCAGACTTTTACTTGAACACTGTCAAAGACTTGCAAACTTTCTTATTTGGGTCTTACTTTGGTTTTTCAAGGCAGAGTCAAGAGAGAAGCATGTTTTGAGGGAAGTGCTCTTTTTGGAAGATATTTTTCAGTTGCAATTCGATCCATCTTTAAAAATGTCTGTGTGGTTTTTTTTCGGACCTCTGGCTTGAAATCTGTTAGATACTGATGAAAAAATTTGGATGTGAAAAAAGAAAATAGGGAATATTTTAGAAGAGAGTCTGTTTATAAGAGAGGCAGGTGTCTAGACAGAAAAAAAATTAAAAACAAAAAAGTACCCCAAAATTTGTAATGGACAAAATGTATTACACCTATTTTGATTTCTTTACACTTGCTTTTTAAGACCTTATTTAAAATTTTCCATCCTTTTGTGTCTATTTGGCAATTTCTTTTTTTATGTCAGCACAGATGTGGCTTTATATTCAGCTTCACTTACCACTAAATATCTATCAGATATATACTACAAAGATTACAAGCTGTTCATTAAAGTGACAGGACTCACACAATTATAAAAATCCATCCAGTACCTCAGCTTTTCACGAGTCTGAGGGCGTTTCTAGCTGCTTTGCTAGCAAACTGACTTGCATAATGAGAAATCTTGGATGAGCAACGGCTGTGTAGAGTCTCTGCAGCAGTATTCAGGGGAAATTTCCCCTTCTATTGTTTTATTTGCTCTTGACACATTTTCATGAGGTAAGGTAGGGGGAGAACTTGCATCACAAGTGTCACAAGCATCTGTCCACTTATTCTCCAGCACGTCTGGTAGCATTACACCGGGGTATCAGTGTGAGCACGAGCAGTTACTGTAGAGCAGCTGACCCTCTGGATGTTCATAGACTAACATACCTCTTGAAAAGTCTTACATTTGCCTGTAGGTTTGGTCTCTGCCCGTTCTCTCTTTGCAGTTTCTTTCTTTTCTTTTTTTTTTTTTTTTTTTTTTTTTTTTTTTTTTTTTTTTTTTTTTTTTTTTTTTTGAGTTTTTGTTGGTTTTGTTTCTGGTTTTTTTTAATACAGAATTCTTTGTTAAACTAAATCCATAACCCAAGTGAGATGTAGAGCATCACGAAGAGGGACTTGGATCATCTCCAGGAAAGCCAATTAACATAAATACTGTAAAAAAGGGTAGAAATTGAAGCAAATTGGGGCCAGGCTGTTTTTCACGTGGACACTTTCCCTGTAACAAACATAATGCTAGCTGTGCTAGCTGGCAAAAGACAAGGTTTGACACTGTTATAAGTCCGTGGGTGCCAAGTGTTTATGTCATACTGATATACATGGTTGACATGTCAGGGGTATGTGGAAAATAAACTGCCCAATCTCTCTGGGCCTAACAGTTTACAGACCTCAATGATATCCTGTAAAGGTGGTGCTGTTGACTTCAAAAGCAGTAAATCAAAGTGCCACCAGAAAGTACTGACAAAATTAAGCAACCATGATTGAACAGAGAAGAAAAGCTGTTCTGCATAAATAGTTATTTCCTATTCAGGCCTCCTAATATTTAATTTATACCCTTATTTGTCTTTTATGAAATTGCTTTAATTCTGAATGGGCAATAGGTTTATAAAGCAATTAACAGTATAATCATAAGGGTCTTTAGTAATGTATGTAGTTCCAGAACTAAGTTTCATTAAGAAGTATTGGATTTGATACCATTAAGAAAATCTTACATTTTATCAGAAGAATGCAAGGGATTGTTGAATAGCCATTGATTCATGTTGATCCATACATTTCATAAGTAATATCTGAAAAGGCCAAAAATAAAATGAGGTTTTTTTGTAACAGGTCTTTTAAATGCTGTCAGGTAGAATTTCTGTCATTCACTTACAGGGAATGTCATCTCTTCATGTCCTGCATCTCAACAATTCTTGTGATTGGCATTAATGGGATACAACTTAAAGGTATGGATCTATAATCCAAACTCTGAAAACCTCAATCCAGGCCTTGGCAGTGTGACTTGATCCTGTTTATTTTTAGTATTCACAAGCCTGAGAGAAGAATGAATTTTAGTTTGGACCTAGATTTTATGGATTAGTATGTATATGTATCTACTTTGCTCTAGAGAAACAGATGAGGCATATTTAGTATTTGTGAGAGTGCTTAAATATTCCTTCAATCCAGAGTCCACATTTATCTCTCATAGATAACACCTTTATCTTCATGGAGGAAATAATCTAAGGAGACCTTTCTTCACCGGTAGTCTGCCAAAAGTTACCCAGACAACTACAACTTTTACATGAAAATGAGAAATAATGGGACACAAACACCAGTCTGCTGAATGAAATTGGAGATAATGGAGATAAAAGGCTCACTGCCTGCCTTGGCTGTCCCAGTGAAGATGTCAGCTGTCACTAGCAAGTCCTGATGTACAGCATATCTGAAGGTGAGCGTAAGGGCCAAGAGCAGAATGCAGGAAGCCTACTGCAGTACCAGTAACTGCATACTGATCCACTCAATCCAGCACCGGAAATTAGAGATAGTAAATAAATCCCCACACAATGCATCATCAATTTAAGTTGCTAAGAATCTTTTCACTCCTTCTGAATCCTTATTTGAAACACCATAAGTGGAATCAAACTCTGAGGCCCCCCTGCTACCAAAAACCAGGCTGTGCAAAACCGATACACTGTGTCATCCCCTGAACAAGAATAGGAATCAGCCACACAACCTCACACTGTCATCTATTGACCTGCAACAAGTACATCCCAGTTTCCTCCTGTTTGTACAACATTGGAGCCCTTCTCCAAGTCTGCCTTTTTAGGTGATGGCATGCAAAGAGGAGCTTAGCAGAACAGCAAGGGACAAATTCTGTTCCTCAGAGGCAATGAAAGGAGGACACAAGACAATGTGTCCTAGTCATAATATAGCTGTATCTGTTCTCACCCTGTGCCATTGCTTCTGTTCCACCACAATCAATTTTACCCTGTAAGAAAACATTTGAAATGAGCTTTTAATTTTATCTTTCTTTTGACAATGAAAATGGCAAAAATGGCAGGGCAAATTACCCCGGAGTCCTGATAAGGAAAACAAAAATACAAATTAATAAAAATAAAATTTAAAAAGCCCAACATTTAAAAATACCTCATACTTCCCAAAACCATCTGAAGTCACAGAATTTGAAAATGACACCTCACTCTGATGATGTTCACAGTGTGTTTCTCTGCTCACAAGGAGTCCACAGGTTAGTAAAAATAAAGATATTAATGAGTGACATCATTGGTCTAGCAGAAACATACAGGTCACTCTATACCATTTCTCTTCCTGCCCAACAAGAAATGCCAATTACAAGCTCTCTACCCCACAGATGTTTTAGAGAATAAGTTGGTACGAGACTAATTCTCTTTCATAGTTGATCTTTTTTTTTTTTCCTGTGCAGTAAAGAGGGAGGACTATTGCCATTTGACCACTTTCTCTACCCATCAGATCAAGTTACCTGAGAGAGGAAGTTGAGAGCTGCTGCTCTACAGCAAATGAATGAGTTTCTTCAAGCAGTGTCACCACCTCAAACAGGCAGAGCTAGTGGTCTGCAAAGGTGATTATTTGCATTTCTAGGCTAGATGCTGACACCCTGAATCCAAAACTGCCTGACCTTTCTCAAGTCTCCCTAAGGTTTACAAAGTATAATATGACCCATTCTGACAAAATAGCAAGGGAAAACACTAAAAAACTTCTTAGGACGAGAAAAGTGTTCTTTGTGTGTCAAGGATGTGGTGCCCTGGTGTAATCACAGACAAAAAAGAAATCAATACCACACATAGCTCTTGTAGGACGAAAGGATAATTGTCTGTCACAATTAACTAGACAACATGTACCTCATCAATGCTGGACATTTTTTCTTTCTTGTCTCATTGTATGTCTATGCTTTTCAGTGTGCTCTATTGCTGTTCACTGTGCTGTCCTCTCCCAAGTTATTCTGGATGTGCTTTTATCACTGTTCCCAATTTCTCATGCTCTGCTGGCTCGGGTTTGAGTGGCAGGAGGAATCTGTAAGCAGGTGTTGTGGAAGTGAAGCGTGCCATCCGGCCAGTACATTAGGTAAAGTAACGTTCCCCTGGGAACCCTAACGCTTACAACTGCATCGGCCCCAACTGTTTTTGCAAGAAGAGGAAGAGGCCAGTCCTGACCTCTTCTGACCAGATGTTTTGGAAATGGGCCCATTTTTAGCAGATATAATAGCTGTCAATTTATCAAAAGTGTAATAAGTATTAACAAAGGAGACTATCTAGTTACAACCTAGTAGTAAAATGCAAGAGAAGAAATTAGGGATATGGAAGAGATTAGGTTTGAGTGCATGGGGCCATATTCAAAACTAGTTTAAGAAAAGTTTCAAGATACTCTACTCTGTTTAATAGATATGATATGACTGGTTTAGACACAAATGCAGAAAAAAAGGATAATTTTCATAAGCCTATGCCAAAAATGTTCAGGAATCTGTACAGACTAGACATAAGAAAAGAAGCAAGACTGCTAATGTAAAAACTCATGCTGCAATGAAACCAACTGAGTTAGAGATTTTGAGGCTCCTTTGGAAAACCTAAACCTTCTGCTCTGAGCTGTGGAAGAAGGGAACCCATATTCCACACATGAGAGGAAACTGTGTTCATGTTCTTTTATTACTAGCCCTTCAAATTGCTGAAATGGGAAAGAAACATTTATAAAAAGCATTTCTAAAAGAGCAAATATTCTGCTTTCCTTCCTCCTCTTACCCCTAATTTATAGCTCACCAAGACCTCACCAATTTTCTTAAACTTTTTTTTTTAACAAATACCTCTTCCCAGCATAAATATATGAAAACAATCTTTTGCATTATCTTTTTAAAGAGCTGGAGTTTCATTCTGTTTCCAGTGTCCCAAAGGGGTAAACACCTTTTTTTTTTTTTCTTTCTTTTGAGAATCAGTGGAATTACAGGGAGCTTGCACTCCAAGAAGTGAGAACAGAATGGGGTGCCAAGGGGTTTTAATGGCTAAAGCTTCTGGATTTCTGAAGCACTTAGTCAGGCTTTTTCCTTCACAATTGTAAACAATAGCTTGCTGATAACTGAGATGCAAATCACCAGAATGCTGTGCTTAAAATTAGAATTTCTTTTTCTTACTGTGATGGTCTTGTTGAGCAATAAGGCTTTTTACACAAAATAGAAACACTTCAGTAATAATAGTATTTATTACTAGTAGCCATAAGGTAAAGGTTTTAATTTTTAAATAAACTTTGTTCAGCATTATGGTTTTGCATTTGCTTTTTCTGACCAAATAAGAAAGACAGATTTAATTTCATTTTTTCATCTGTGTTATTTGAAGGAAGCATTTCTTCTCCAGCGTAGCTTTTGCAGTGTACAGTGCCTATCTGTGCATACAAAGCATCCCATATGGTTGAAGTAGGCTGGAGGGGTTGCTACTAACCGTATTTAAAAAAGCAGATGTTACTAATCTTCTAAATATTACTCCCAAATGATGTCACTTGTGACTGACAACGGTTGGGCTCATCAATCCCTTCCAATGTCCTTCTGCATGTAACGTGTAAGGGAAAGCAAATTTTGACCAGAAAGCATGGCTCTGAAAGGGCAGAGTACTTCACTATCGCAGTGTTAAGCAGAATGTCCTACAGGGACATACATTTCCTGGAGGGAGAGGTATCTATGTACTACAGGCAAGAAGGAAAAGAGGTTTGCCTGAAAATAGGCCGTTCAGGTAAACTTTTAGGACAGCCATTTCACAGTCAGGCTGCGCTGTGACAAGCTGAGGTTTTCAGCTCAAAGTGCCTGTCTGTGCCATGCAGTACACAAAGGCAACTTTCTGTTACATTTACAAAAGGCTTCTTTACAGGTTTGCACATGAATGTAGTAGGTGCTTCTGCATACAAAGTCAATGTCAGTTCCAAAGTCGGTTTTCAGTCAATGGCACTTAGAGTAGTGAGAAAACAAAAATAAAGGGTAGCCCTGAACATTTTGACCACAAATGGCACAGAAATGAAATATCTGCTAGTAGTAATTCTGAAATAAATTTGAGAGCATTGTATAAGAAAGGTTTAATTTTGATGGCAAAAACATAGTGATTTTTTCCATTATCCTTATAAATCCCTCTTATTACAAATCCCAGAGACTACCCACCAGTTCAGATGTGAACTAGGGCCTTTTCTGAATTTCTAGAAAACTGCACACCCAAAAATTTGGGTTATATTTTCATGAAGAATCAGTTAATGTACTAGTGGTTTATAGATATGATGTATCTCAAGTTCAATTCTCTATGTTCCCTTGCAAGGCTCACTACAGGTCTTTCCCATCCGTCTGTTACCATCCTAATATTCTTCCTTACAGATAGTGTACTTTGCCAAATCTGCCTCCTTCCATAACACTTCAAAAAGATATTTACATTATTAATATTCTGGAAAAATTATTCTCAGATATTAAGAATTATGTCCACACTTTGGGAAGGGTTAAATAAGAGCACTTGCCTTAACACTGTAGTATAAAACTTTATATAAAGTCTGTGTTTTCCTTTTTATGTTTTGATTGTTTTTAACTTCTTTATCAAAGGTTTCCTTACCTGTTTAGTTACAAGGACTGCACGAAGTCCTAATTCCTTGAAAATATAAGGATAGAAAAGCTTCTTCATTCCTAACTCTAGAGAACTTTTTGGCTAAAATGCGATCTAAAAGCTCCATTACAGCAACTTTTGCATGCACATGCAATTAGTACCTCTCTGTTTTTCTTTATGCACATCTGGTTTTTTACAGCCAAGGACACAAACTCTTGCAAAGGAACTTGACAAAGACATTTCACCCTCCTGTACCTTTTCATTGCACAAACAAGACTTTTTGTTTGGAGGCAGCTGTCTGGTTCTACAATTGAGGTTTCACTATTTTATATTCAAATTTTTTATGTATCAAATAAAGAGCAGTTGTTATGCCTATAATTTTCAATAAGGTCTAATCTCATTTGTAAGAGTGCAATGCAATTCTCTGGTCCACAATTACCTTGCAAATTTGTATTTTTGTCTTTCATAACACATATGAAACGTATTTACACTTTGCTTAGTCTCAGCTTGTTGTCAGCACGGACTTCAACCATTCCAAGAAGAAAATGAATAGAAGTTGGGGAAAACTTGTATTACTGGCAACAGGCACACATGGTTAAATGTCAGCATTTTGGTATGTCATTTACTGGTCAGACACTTCAGTGTACTGCCATCCAACAAACCTATGAGACATATTATCAAGGAATATATGCCAGATCTTTTCCAGCAAACTGCTTGATGCCTGATGCCAAGTACTGGTGGGTGTATACCTTTTTATGCTGTCACTGCATTCAGCCTCCAGGGTGTTGGGTGAAAGGATCACTGGATGTTAATGAATAACAAAATGTGTCATTTCCCCTCAGAATTTATCTATAATATACAGTGAAAAAGACATGTTTGTTTTCTTCTGCCTGTATTTACGTGTGTGTCAAAATACGTACTGTTAAACCTGGCCACATGCTTAGGCAGTATGTTGTCTTGTTAGTCTTTTTTTTATTATTACTATTGCACACCATCATATATCCCATTTCATATAAAAAATATGTACCCCAGTGCAATGAATTTGAACACAAAGATCTGTTTCTTCCTGCTTAGAATAGCACCTTGTGTTTAAAACTACTCTTTCCCAGGCAATGAAAAGCTCTTAACCCATTTAAGTGTATTGCCACTCATACATCAACAACATATGATAGAAAATAAAAATGTGAGACACATCATTAGAGATCCAAACCATAGCAGAATAAATAATATGAAAAAAAAATTTGTGACTACCTTGTAAAATAGGTATTAATGTTTGTCATTATCAAATTCCTTTAATGAGATACTACTGTTGCCCAATTTATATATTGAAATAAAGAGTTCAGATCTGCAGATGATTTTCAAATAGTTTTGGGAGAAAACACATTCATTTTGGACACAGGCCAAAGCAATCCACGAAGGTCAATCAAACAATTCATATGCCAGTATCAGGCCATTGAAGTCTGACAGCACAAAACCATGGTGAAGCACTTTCTGGTCAGCTAAAAATTAGGTGTAAAAGGTACATTTTGGAAAATAGGAACTGGAACATGCTGTTTATTATAACTGCTTCCTTCAGTTCTTCTCAAAGCCTTCCTGACTTGTAGGTTTTGTTTTTTAAGTGTTTGCCCATAGGTTTCTCTCAAGTAGACCGTGTTCAGAATATCAGGGCGTGATAAACCAGTCTAAACCAATATTCCAGTGCCACTTCTAATATTGTTTTGCAGCTGTACAAGAAAATCAGTGCAACTCCTAAATATGGGAAGAATATTTGCAGGTATTAAATTGCACTACATACAAGTAATTTTATTAGACAATCTAGCAATCGGAAAATATATTTTTTAATTTTCTTTGCAAATTCTAAAGGCTTTATGTGATACCAATATTTTCACAGGCAATAGGTGCTGATTCCTAGAGAAAAATATGTGGTTTTGTGTGCATGCACAGTTTTAATGAAAACTCAATTCACTGTGGGTCTTAATTGTGTTTTTCAGCAAACTGATTTAAAGTTCCCTGGGGCACACATACTGTAGGATTGTGACATATCACACCAGGTTAAGTCAAACTCAAAATGTTATGTGATATGACAGCGTGTAAAACACATGATTAACGCACCCATTGGGAAACTTGGCTTTATGAAAAATGGTGCAACAGGGAAACTTGGGGCACTCTGGTAAATTGTCCTTTTAAAAAATAATAATTTTAAAAAAGGACTCAAAAGTATAGTACTGTGTTAGCTTCTGGTTGATATCCACATCTTTCTCCTTTGGATAAAATGTCACTGTCAAAGATCAACACATATCTGTAGTCAATGCAAAAATCAAGATGTTGTATTGTCTTGGAAAAGAATTGATTTTTTGACAATTTAGAGTATGACTGTGATGAAGTACCAGTGAAAGGTCCATAAACTATAATTTCACTTCCTGAAATAATAGATTCATACTACACATTTTCTAGAGAGGGTGTTAAGGTATCATTTGCCAATACAGGTCACTTTTCTTCCCTGTGTAAGAGTAACCCTATCTTGTGTACACATTTTCTGGACAGAGAGCACCCAGTATTGCAGAGGTGTCATGAAACAGGGCTATGAGATGCACCACAGAGATTTCACATTCAGTTTACTCCCTCCTGTAGCACTGCTAAAGTAGCTCCTAAAATGTCCTTCCTTTGTGATATGTCAACCCCAGTGTGGTGCTGGGCAGCATAACCATTGGCCAATGATGCACTTGTTAAGAAACAACAGGTTTTTATATTTTTAACAGTCTTTTGTAGCAGCGAACTTTGATGCTATTTGGCAATTTTAAAAACTGGCTTTTTATTGGAGACTTCCCATCCTTCCCCTGCTCTTCCCATCAGGTTTGAATTGAGTGTCAAATTTCAACTAAATTTGATAAAGATAGAGTTTCAAAAATATTGAGTTTCTCTAAGTCTTGTCAAAATAGACAGCTGGCAGTGGACAGAGATTGTCTTTGCATCCTTTCTTAGAGAAGAGCTTAAATACCTCTGAAACCTTATTAGACAAAGAGAATCCACAGTGTCACTTGCCTTCAGTGCTCACCTGCATTGGAAAGCAACCCCAAAATTCTTGAAAGCTCTTCTTTTTATTGCTAAGTGTGACAAAATATTAGCTGCCTAGTTTACCACACCACTTCTTTCTGGAATGCAATAGAAAATGGAAGTACAAGAAGTCTGAGATGCTCAAAGGAATCACAAACATAGGATCCTGTGTACCATGACTAAATGACAGAACACAGCCAAGTCATGAGTGAGTACAGACAGGTAATTTCCAACAAGAAGCCAACAATCAGTGTCATCCTGATTATTTTGATCATCATTTGTTTCAGCTTGTGCTGACAGACCAGAATAGCTCCCAAACTCTACCGATTGCTGAGGAAGGAAGACACATATCATTACAACAGACCAGGCACCCCGCTTGTGCTCCAGCCCTAATTCTGCAGTTGCCCTCTGAACTCTTGGCCCTGAAGATGACACAGGGAAAAATTTCTCATGCCACTAACCTGCCTGAGCACAGTTACCACAGACATCATAGGCACTACAAAGCTCCAGGAAAAAGGAGATCTATGTTTACTGGAAGCAAGGGTGGATGGAACTGGGCACTGAGGGGCTCTGTGTGAGTCACTTGCCGGTGACATGCTCCAGGGTGAGGTAAGTCATGCAGAGTTACTGCAAAGGTTACAGCTCCCTTATCCATTCTGATACATTCAGATTAGCAGTAAAGCCCAATACTCAAATGTTGATAATTAGGGAGAAGATAAAACCTTATCAGTCCACAGAAAGAGAAAGGAAAGATGTTAGATGTGTCTAGTACCCAATCTGATAAATCTTAAAAATAATCTAGCTTTCAATTCTGTACCTTTTGAAATTAAGGATCAATTCAAACTTGAGATACTGGCACTCACAATTCCCAGGGTGTTCTCCTGTTTTGGTTGAATTTCAGAATCTGAAATGCTAGGACGTTTTAAGGATGACATTTGACTAAAGCATTATTCACAAATAGAGTGAGTTTTCTATAATTTATACAGATAGTATAGATTAAATTAAGGGCAATCTGAGGAGAGTGAGTGAGTATCCTTTCAGTGGGATCACTGGAGATGAAGTGCCACAAAGGGAACCATTCGTGCAGAATTCCCACAGTTCTGTTAAAACTTTTGCATTCTGACCTGAAGCATCCGACTATTTTGGACTGAAATTGTAGATCACGCTGAATTATGTTTAACATATTTGGAGGTCAAAAAGGAAATATTTCCCTCTCTCTCTTTTTCAAGGAAAAATAAAGCATATGTCCTGTTCCCATCCTCCCATGAGAACAATGAGAGTGGTTTAAAAATCAAGTGTTGTGAATGTTCAAGCTGTTGATTGTGATGTGTAAAATTGAAAGGGTTTTATGTCTAAAGTGGAGCTTGCCAAAAGCAGATTATCCCTAATAATAATAAATTTAATTCATCAAAAATTTCAGTCTTTTTTTTTTTAAGAATTAGCTTTTCTTCTGAATTTTGAAAAAATATCCCCTCTCTTTTTTTTCCCTTTTGAAATATTTTTCCTTATGAGAACTTTTGGTAAGACAGTTTGGAAATTGTTCTATTTCAAACAAGCCCATATTTGTGATTGTAAAGAAATTTCCCAGGTAAATTGCTCTGAGTTTATGGTATGCTTGAAGTGATATTATATGCAGTTACTGACATATGTACACACAGAATAATAAACATAATATATTAACCCACTTCAGGTCAATAAAGATGTTCCTGAGGTCTGGACAGTTTTCTGCAGAGTGCTACAGAAAGTTAGGGTGCCTGATACTCTTATAAAACTCTTTGTTTAAAAAACCATAGTTAGTGCTGAGCCTGTCCACAAAGCTAAAACCTTGTTCAGACAAATAGCCTTTGAATTCTGCAGTCACAAGGTAAATGTTTCAAATGTTTTTGTCAGAGGCAGAGGTACTGAGGAGATCGAATCTCTGTAAGAAAAAACCCAGGCATAAGGAGGATTTGGGAGGCGTTGCGGGAGCCTTGCTCGCCTGCTGCCTAGCCAGGCAACAGCGGCAGCAGCTCCAGCGGCCGCCCAGGCTGGCAGAGGACTCAGGTTCCTCGCCCTGAGCCAGAGAAGCAGGGTGTGCTGCAGAGGTCACACATGCTGTCTTTGGGAAGAGAAGGCAGGGGCCGGGGGCTCTGGTCTGCGTGGCAGTTGTGTGTGTGTGTGTGTCCCTGTGTGTCTGTCCTTTTAATGGCCTGTTAGGCAGGAGCCTCAGATGATTTTAGGAGACAGACACTCACTGCTCTGCTGCTGCACCCTCACGGCAAAGCCCTATGGTATTTAATAGGGCTGAAGCCAGTTAGAGTATAGTGAAATATAGTATAGTCCCACAAAATGGAGTTTTTAAAAAATAATTTAAAAAAACACCCAACTCTTATAGATCTTAATAAAAAGAGTTGTCTTGTTAAAACATTTTAAAACCAACATATGCATTTTCAATGTAACTTTTTATCTCTGCTGTATATTCCTTTGGGTTGGCTTCAAAATGTCGTAGACAAGTTATCATTCTCTGCCCAGTTGTATTGGATTTTTCTGTGAGAGGCAGTTGAAGTGATTGAGTAGTAATAGAAATGGACATCTCCATTAAAGGATAAGTAACCATGCAATTGTGCTGCCAGACCAAAACAGTGCTCTTCCTGGCCTGATCCTTTCTTAAAACAAAATGATGCAAAAAGAAATCCTGGCCCAGTCTTACTGAGTATAATCTGAGTATACCTGTTCTTTCCTAAGCCTGTGCTTTTGCTAATTTCATAAAGTTTGGTTGATGCTGAACAAACACAGTGAGAAAAGGGACCATATCCCAAAAGAATTTGCTATTTGAAAGCATAGCCCACCAAAATATAAGCAATACATTATGTAAAAGCATGAATAAGAAATGCCTTTGATTTATTAGCGTGATTGTGGAAATGGCAGGACTCACATTTTTTTCTTCCACGGAGAGGTTTCCTCTAGTTTGAGTGCATCACTCCTTTCTCTGCTGGTCTGCCAAGAGCTTCAGCATGAACATGAAGGGGGAAAGGTTTACTACAGGATTTCAACAATTTATTACATTATAGGGGCTTATTTTTGCCCATTAATCCCAAGCCTCTTTCAAATGAAGACATCAAATTATGCCAGGATACTGCATAAGTTGTGATATTGCCAGCTCTTAGCTGAGTAAAGAAAACACTACGAATTATTTCTTTTGGGACTGAGACACAACTTATTCCATAAACTTGCTTTCTTCACTAGTTATCCACTTAGTTTTCATAGCTTTATGTGATTAGTCATCACCTTAACTGCTGAACCGTGGAATCAACAGTATCATTAAACATGGTTTTAAATTCTGCTAATGAGAAAAATTTGCATTGAAGATAACATCGGTGTCCAAGAAGTATAAGTTTTATATATAAGGGGGCAGGGGGCAGTTTGATAGCTTGAAACCATGTTTTATAATGTTATTGGGTATCTGAGCAGTTTTTGTGGAAGACTGGACTTCTCATAAAAACCTCCAAGACGTTCTAGGCAATCCAAGTGAGAAGACAAAAAACTCCAGGCCATGAAGTAAATGAAATCTTATTATTCCTTATTAAAAGCAAAAAAGCAAGTCAGATACAATTCAAAAAGAATACCGATTGAATATATTTAAGCCATATTCACTGATGGAATATACATAAGGCATTTTCACATGACTGAGGATAGCAAACATCAAAACAAGGAACCGGGTATGTGAATCACCAAAAAACAGAGGAATTGATTGATCTGCTAATGTGCAAATGATTTCAAAGTGAATAACTGGGCCTGTGTGTTTCTGAAAGGGGACTGGAAACCCTGCAGAGGTATACAGCTATACATGCATATAAAACACGGGCATGGAAATTCAGATCTGTATTCAAATTTGGCGAAACTGATAAGTAATCGATTCTGTTAACTGAACCTAGGCTAGAGAAATAACCACCCTCATTACACACTCCTGAATTGAAGTTCTCCTTGCAAATTACAAAGCCTTGGCCCTGTCTGACTTTTCCTTGCCATGGGAGTTGATACCTCCACATCTCACCTTTAATTCTTTCTGTCGATATTCAGTGTCATGTACTGTACCTCTTTATATTCACGTCAAAGAGGGACTGGAGGAAAAAATGGGGGAAACTTTGTTATCCACTTTCATTGTCCCACCTGAAATACTAGTTCAGGTAAACAAGAGTAACAAAATATTCATACCAGGTGTGTAAAATTGAAACCTCCAAACTTTTTTTTTTTTTAATTTATTCTTTTTTAATTCTGATGCACAGCAAGCTCCTTATTCTATCCATTTTTAATTTGCTTCCATTTCACATATGGCTGTTCTCTACTCTACTGTATATGAGATTTTTCTCGGCGATGTGTTTCGTTTCTGTGCCCTGAACATTCTCCAAGGAGATTTCTAGTGAGTGTTGTTTCTTTCCAGACTTTTGAAGAGCCTGCCAGAACCAAGTCTTTGCTCTTGAGGGATAAGACTTGGGAAAGCCTGGCCTATCTGAGGCATTTGGTAAACCACCAGAGATCCCTCTTACTCTCTTCCCTTCCCCAGAGCCTGTCACTGCACCTTTTCGCCAGCCCCTGTCTGCTCCATGCCTTGTCCCTCCTCTCTGCTGGCCCTACAGAAGAGTCTGGATCATCAGTGTACAGCTGGCACCCTGAAGGCTTTCTTTGGTATCTAAACCTGGGATTGCAACCAGAATAATTCTGCCTCAGGTAAAGGATGCCCAGACAGCCTGAAGCTGAGCTGGTTAAGAGATCCTGACCATCCACCAGAAGCATTGACACTCTATGTGGCAAACAGTGATATTTTTGTACAGCATTTTTTGATACTCAGTGATGAACAGATTTTGGCTCTAGGACATGGAAGGCCACAATGACCCGGTCAACAGGAGTTCAGGTTTCAGCTGTGAGGTAATGTGATGCCTATTGTCCTCTTCATGCAGGAGAAGAGAGATAAGGTGTGGTTTAATTAGGCTCCACTTTCATTAAATTGTCTGGGAAAAGTGTATCCACCTTACAGAGTAAAAAGCCTTTCAAGATCATTCACAGTTTCCAACCTGGACCCAAAATCGTTGCTGGGACCTTTGGCCTCCCTTGGTAATACGATGAAGACAGCTGATAAAACGGAACATAATTTCCCTCAAGAAACCAAACACTGTACCAAGTCCCTCTTTTCTTTAACCTCTCCAGGGGCCTTTTCCTGTGTTCATTTCCATCTCTGGTTTATTAATGAACCACACCTTCTATGGAATGGATATCTGCATCAAACTCCTTCAAAATGATGAGAATTTGAATTTAAGCTCTTGATCTATCCAATATGTCCTTTGACTGATGGGGGAAGGAAAAAAAATTTAAGGAGACATGGATCCAGTTTGCTCCTGCTGGTGAGACAAAGTACTTTGGCACACAAACTAAAAAAGTACGTTGCTTTCTTCTGGCCTTTGAAGAACAGTGGAGATTTTGAAGCTGAATGGGTTTAAGGAATACTTAATTATGAAATATCATTTGCTAAAGGAAGACCAAACAAAATGTAGTTGGCTTTCAAATTACACTTGTTATTATTTAGATAAACAAAGCCTAAATTTGGGTAGATCTTCCATCAAGAAAAAAATAAAATCATAGCCATTTGTAAACTGGTAGTTCACACATTTTTGGTCTCTTTTCTCATGAATTGATAACATGACATGCTTACGGAAATAGTGAAATAAAGAGCAGGATTTTTTAGGAGTAGAAAAAAGATCAGCACTTATTGCAGCAGATTAACAGCTAATTTTTTTAATACTACTGACACATCCTATCAAATTTGTAGGTTTCTGAATTTTATATTACTAGATTTTTGAATCTTATTAGTGGGCTTGCATGCATTGTTATTAAATTTTTTGTTTTCTAATATGATATGAGAAATTGTTATTATATCAATCTTTCCAATAATATCTGCAATTTTAAACCCTAATATCATGCTCCTGTTGTATCACAACCTGTAATAAGATATATGTATTATTTTTAGTATTGATTTTGCACTGCGAAACTATCAGGTACCCATAGTATTTATTCATTTTAATTGGCCCTAAGACTGCACTAAGTTAGTAGGATGTTTATTTTGAAATGCAGAGGGAAGGGGAGGAATATTTTATCAATTTACAGAGAGTTTATAAGACTGGAAGTTCTGGAGTCATCGTAACAGCTCAGGGCAAAATCCTATTGTTATGCAATATGGTTGTTGAGGAGAGGGGAGTGTAGGGGTGCTGGCAGCAGAACCAGTCTACTTGTGCAGAACTGGGTAGAACAAGGCAGCTGGGGAGAGAAGATGTTCAGGGAAGGTACCCTGGGGTACGTGCCCTGCACGCTGCCCAGTGCCCAACAGGCCATAGTTGCTGCTGGTCTCAGAGGTGCTGGGTGGAAGAGTAGCAGGCCCCAAAGGAGGCAGCAGCCTGTGGGTGGTAGGAGGGCCCTGCTCCATCCCTGCCCTGCGTCCCAGCTCCCAGGTATCAGGCTACAGGCTACTAGTGAGAACAGCAAAAGAGATGTATCTTAGTGATTTTACACCATCTTGAACATCTTCTGACACTTCTATTTGGTTAGTGCAAATATCCATGGTTGAAGATAAATCAATATTTTAGAAGTGAGTTTATATGTTGTCTTTAAATCACATTCAACTGAATATGCATTTTCTCAGGAGGTACTGTTTATTATTATTCTTACAGAAAGTTTCTAACTTCCACTTATTTACATATTTAATGAATATCAACCCACTGTTGTAGTGGTTGACCCTGGCTGGATGCCAGACACCCACCAAAACCTCTCTATCACTCCCCTCCACAGCTGGGTAGGGGAGACAAAATATAAGAAGGATTCATGAGTTGAGATAAGGAGAGAGAGATCACTGACCAAATACCATCATGGGCAAAACAGACTCAAATTAGAGATATTAATTTAATTTATTACAAACAAAATCAAAGCAGGATAGTGAGAAAAAACACCTTCCCCCCACCCTTCCTTCCTTCCCAGCTCTACCTCCTCCCCTCCAGTGGTGCAGGGAGAGAGGGAATGGGGGTTAAGGTCAGTTTATCGCATGTTGTTTCTGCCACTGCTCAGGGAGAGGAGTCCTTCCCCTGCTCCAACCTGGGGTCTCTCCCATGGGAGACAGTTAACAAACTGCTGCAACATGGGTCACTCTTCAATAGGGTGCAGCCCTTCAAGCACAGGCTGCTCCAGTGTGGGTCCCTACAGGGACAGAAATCCTACCAGGAAACCTTCTCCAGCGTGGGCTCCACTCTCCACAAGTCTGCAGGTCCTTTTCAGGATCCTGCTCCAGCACAGACCTCCCACGGGGTCACAGCCTCCTCTCAGGCATCCACCTGCTCCACCATGGGTCTCCTCCAGGGGCTGCAGGTGAATCTCTGCATCCCCATGGACCTTCATGGGCTGCAGGGGCACAGCTGCCTCACCACAATCTGCATCATGAGATGCAGGGGAAGCCCACTCCATCACCTACAGCCCTTCCTCCCACTCCATCTCCACTGACCTTGGTGTCTGCAGAGTTGTTCTTTTCATATATTTTCACTCTGGTATTGTCTGGCCACAATTACATCTCCTCAATAACTTTTTTTCTTTCTCCTTAAATATGTTATCACAGAGGTGTTATCACCATTTCTGATGGGCCCAGCCCTGGCCAGCAGCACATCCGTCCTGGAGCCAGCTGGCATTGGCTCTGCTGGATATGGGGGAAACTTCTCACAAAAGCCACTCTTGTAGCCCCCCTGCTACCAAAACAGTGGACATGCAAACACAATTGAACTAAATATTTGTGTTCTGGGGGATCTTGGCTGAACTTTGACAGAAGACTTTGGACTGAGTTTCTTTCCCTTCTGCATAACTGTGGGAATATGCACTACTGTTCAGATCTAAAAGCACACTGCAGTGTAGAACCTGGTGAAGAATCCTATAGTCTGCAAAGTGGGAGAACTCAGAGCAAATGATGTCCTTATGAGAAGATAACACTTTAACCAGAAATTCATTTTTTTTAATTACTAAATCACTTCAAACAGTTTTAAAATTTAATGGAAACAATATGATGTGGCTCTTGATGTTGGCTTGTACAATTAGTATGTTATTAATTAAACTCTCAAGTAATATAATAACTTGACTGTTGGAACCTCTATTTGTATTTAAAATACATGCAGACTCTGGCTCCCATTATAAATAGAACATAACTCTAAAGGCTTAAAACTCATAATTAAATTATTCAGAAACAAATTGTTAAATTTAGGCTATATTTCTGAAAAATTATCTTTGCACATTTTAATTTCATTGCATATACTATATCCAATCATCATTTTTCACCAGCAATTTTTTTTTTGTAGTGTCCATGTGCATTTCTCTCTATTAATACATGTGCATGCACACACACACACACACACACACACACACACTTGCACACTCTTACAGTTAAATGTTATTTCCTGAACAACGATCTCTGCACGTCTAAGTAGGGAGAAGTTTGTCTGAGATAGAACTATCTCCTTTTTGAAAAGCTGTTCCACAGACTGATTAGCCACATGACATTGCAGAGGAGTTCCAATGCTCCTGCTTTCATTGAATCACAGTAAAATTTCTAAAGTCCCAATGGACTTTGCAGAAGATTCATGGTTTGGCAACAAGAGATGTAACTCTCAAAAATCAGGTTGTTTCTAGTATGAATTAGCAGTTGTTATGGGAGTCACTGCTCCTTTATCCACCTCCAGTAAAATCAATTTATGAAAGTGTTTTGCCATGCTTACCCTCTACTAATGACCAGACTTAACATCTGTTACCATCAGTGGAGAGGTTCCCATGGACTGAAAAAATTTTTGGTTTAAGAACTCTGTTTAAAGACTTTACATTGTAAAGTCATTTGTCAGTGATTTGGAATCTCTGAATTAAAAGTCACCGAAGAGATTGGAGCTGTCCAGAAACAAGTGATACTGGAATATAAACTTGACAGTCTTTTTTGAGAATATTTGTTCAATCATTTGTTCAATCAGCTATAGAGTTATACTGACCAGATCTGTATAGGAAAATTTCACACAGAATATTTTGTTAGAAAAAGAGTTTTCAAGGCAAGTGACTTTTTTCCCCCACAAAGTGACATGAACATGATTAGGTTTCCTGTAAAATGAGAAAATGTTTAAATAAATTATTTTTAGACTTTAAGGCAGATACTACTTAGTACTGATTGAAACATTCTGCATCATCCCAAATTTACAAGTTTGCATTTTGTGACAAAAACAATGAACAAATGAAAAGCAATAGAACATTTTAACCAATGCCATATTATAATCTGTCAGCGGATTATGCATGACTATTTTTGGCGTGTGTTGATATAATATAAAAATCTACAAAATTAAAAAAATATCTTAAAAAAAAACAAACCAAAACTTTCCAAACAAAAACAGTTTGTAAAAGGCCATTTTTTCAGGGTTGGTTTTTTTTTTTTAAGAATAGGAATAAAATTTTAAAATATTGTTATTTGCCCATAGGTCAGAAATTTATCATTTTGGCCAGATTAGACATTCTTCCATTCTTCCATTTTAATTTTGGACTTTATCTAGCTGAATATTTTCATATTTGATATTAGAAGCTGCCAGAGAGGAGTTACAAAAAAGGTTATCCCAATTTATTATTGGTGTCTTCCATATTTTCAGGTAAAAAAAAATAAAAAGAAAATAAATATTAAAATATTATGATTTAATATGCTAATTCAAAGCATATTTTAGAGCTAAGGAAATTTACCAACCCTATTTCAACTTACCCTCCTCCTCCACTTGAAGGGAAAGCATAAACTAGCAGCAAATCTTTATCAAGGTAAGGAACAAGTTTACTGCTATGAGTTCAAGTGCTGAAACCACTGAGGGGGAGTGTGTTAGCATCTGTGGATATTATTTTTGTGTCTCCCCCATCAACAAGATATCAAGTTAACTGGTTTGCCAATACAAAGCCAAGCAGCTATAAACCAGCTGTACACAGCTGCATGCATTCCTCCTGCAGAGCCATCTGCAGATTTTGCCACAAATCCAGTGTTGGCTCCAAAGGTTTTGGTGCCCTAGGGAAACCAGGGAATTTCTGTGCCTCCGAGCACAAGTTTACTTACTCAGGCACAAAACACTGTTCTGTCACCAAAATATTTCTGCCCTCCATGGCAGTCTGTCTTACAGACATTAATTGATTTTCTGCAGCACTTCAGAGGTGGTTTTTTTGTTTTGTTTTGGTTTGATTTTTTCATTGAAAATCCCAAGCAATTTAGGAGTATGCACAACTTCTTTTCTATTCTTTCATTTGTCATAGAAATGCCTTCCCAACGCTGCTTATATTTTGGAGAATATGTGTTGTCAGATATAAGAATTCTGGGCCAAAAGCTTTCCACTTCTCATTCACTTGGAAACGAGAGCCTGAGGGTCTTACTGACTTATGCTGCTTTTATCATTTTGGGACAAACTTTTCAAAAGTGCTCTCCTCCCCAACTTCTTTTGCAGGAGATGCTAATGTGGCTCCTCCAACATAATAGTTCTGTCACCTAGGACAACAAATCTGCACCCACCATGCGACATGTTGATAACAATAACAACATCCCATTATCTACATCATAAATGTGTAACCTGTCCTGTAAATTGGCCATGGACTTGTCATCTAAGATAGGAGAATCCACTCACCATGGCCTTTTGCCATAAGAGCAATGGCCATGAATTAAATCATCTAATCTTGGAAGGGAAGTGTGGGGAGGACTTCCAAAGATCAGATAGCCTTTTCTTGTGTCTCCAGGCAGGATCAATAGAGTGATATCTTGTTGAACCACCTCTGAAATGCTTACAATGGTAACAATTCCTGTCTGCTCCTTTGCTTGCAGCAGAAGGAAATGTTGTGCAGTTGATTTTGGATATTAATGTATTAACTTTTAAAATCTCTTCTGTGTTGTTCTGGTGGGGTGCAAACTATGTCCAAGACTGATTTCAAGTTTCAAATAAATCCTTAATTAATACCGAAAGTCAATCCTTAATTATCTGGAATTGAATTAAGGACAATTTGCATTCTATTTCAGCTGTTACTTACAAATTATTACTGTTACTACTGGTAATGAGAGGAAAGGGTTAATGTTTATATTCAATTAAGAGTTACACACTACACTTGAAATACTGATACGAGGAAGAATGGTCATGTTCATTAAAAACATGGCCAAATACTTGAACAATAACTTGCAGTAATCTTTATACTAATTTCAAAGACTTCTGTCAATCTTTATATCACCTCGTAGACAAAACAGAGATAGGATCATTAGCTTCCATTATTCCTAAACATCTTAAAGGCCTTTTTGTGAACTGCACTGTAGGCAGGCAAACCTGCTAAGAATGTGTATAACTCTTAGTTTCAAAAAAATATTAACAATTGGATGTAATACTGTTTCATGTTCGTACACGAGAAGTTTTACGCAAAGAATAACAGAAAATTGAAAGAGTGTTTTCTCCACACATAGATTAACTTCACAACTATTCATTCTGAGCATTTATAGGGATTAAGCGGTTTTGATTGCATAGCCTACAAATAATTTTCTGAAGTACATTTAAAAAATATTCATAATGATTAGGCCATAAAGAGATGTATTACTGACATTCATTGGTCCCTGGATCAACAACTCACCAGGGAAAGAACAGAGAAACATGAAAGCTGATTCAAGAAAGTTTCAGGGGGAGAGAAAAAAACCTTAATGAATATCTAGTGCAGTTGAAGATGCTACAAGGATAAAAGTCACCTAATTAAAAGATAATCTCTCTTACTTTGTAGTATTGGAGTAATAAATGACTGCAGAGATTGAGTAATCAACAAAGCTAAAATGGTGTCTTTAAACAATCTTCAAACTTGTTTAGCATGCTTGTGACAACACAAGGAAGATTACTCCGAACTCTCTGGTGATGTAAATAAAAACAACTCCATTGATGTTGCTTGGAACGGCACCTTGTATGTCAGCACATATTTTAACCTAGTTTTCTTTACTCCCTTGTGAGGGAACTTACTTATTTTGCAATGCCATCTTGGTGATTGCGTGCTGGATATTCAAGAGTCTGGTGGAGGAGGAACTGAAGCGGTGCAGTTATCGTGTACTCAATGAAATCCCAGCCCCATGACTCCACAGAGAAACTTCAGAGACCAGATTCCTCCCATCAGATGCACAAGATTTGTTTGCTTCTTTGTGAAGGTTTGGAGTTCATACCTCAGTGCTAACAGATACACTTCTAAATTAATAGTAGAGGCTTGATATTCCAGCACAGAGTATTCACACATCCAATTAAAATCAAAAATATCTATGAAAGTTTGAAAAGCATTTATGTCTTTATTTCAAGAAATGTCTTCAAGGAATCCAGAAATCAAAATGCTGACCTCTCCCTTCGTGAGTCAAATGGTTGTTTGACATATGTACTATGTTTGCTACATACCGGTAGCATTGTGGGAAGTAACGGTATTATACAGAAAATACCTCCTCTTCAGTGGTAAAAACCCCCACAAACCAGTGGGTTTCCATCTTCATTTCTTAATTGAGGTGGGCATATGCTAAAACATTAAATATCCCTCCAACGAGCTCTCTGAATTCAAAGTTTGCAGCTTCAGTCTGCCTCTAGTTACCATAGAATTCAGCATTGCATATTTTTTTCTTTCTTTTCCTAACTAATTTAGACTTCTTTACTTGTCAAGGACTTGAAATCACTTAATTATCCTGTGTCTTACTCTGGGTGCAGTCTTATTGACATTTTACCTGACATAAGTAGTCCTGCCATATTTCTCCTATAGATGATCAGAGATTATTCTATCAGATTGCCATATCCTATTTTAAAAAAGGATCATTTTTAAAATCATCTGCACTATATAAGGAGATAGCCTTTGATTTAAATGTTAAAAAAAGACATTGTTTAAACAAACAAAAAACTGTTGGTGTAAAAAGTTCATAAAGATGAAAGTTCAGAGACTAAAACTCTGTTTGTGAGCCAGAGAGTGGGAAGGCAAAACTTGTGTTCTGTCTCCTGCTCAGTGTGTATTTACTTTAAACCTAACTTCAAGGTAGAAACTAAAGTCTCCTGGAAAGAGTAAAGAAAATATCTGTGTATTGCTTTCAAGTTAGGTTTCCTTTAAGCAGGCACTGCTGTAGGTGCCAACAGTGTGTGTAACTCATGCTGAATAAGGTCTGTGTGAGTCTTAGCTGGGATCAGCAAATTCATTTAAGCACTCAGGTTAATATTAAGCTCAGGCATTAACAGAGGAAAATACACTCCCATTTCTTTGAACAAATGAGTTATGCAAGTAAATAGCATTTTGGCTATTTATATTCTATAAATGGCATTTTGGCTACACCTTTTCCATGGAAATGGGAGTACTTAAGGAAAGATGTACCACTGTATTTTATATTAATGGAACCCTTTCTGGTAATTGTAGGCATCAGGATGTTCCCATGGAAACAACAGAAGAATCAATATGTTGGAATATGCAATAATAGGGATGTGGAACCATAAATATGGACCATGGTAAAAATCACCACCAAGTCCCATACTTGGTGTCCCTGTATTTCAAGTACAGTCTTTGTTTGGAGTATTATTTTCACCTGAAATATCTCAGGCTTAACAAGTCTGTTGGACATAAGTACAATGCAAAAGTAAGTTATGCCTTTAAGTTACTTTTGAGTTAGTTTGTCAGAGATTCCTTGGTTTGGATTTACCAATCAATACAAATCATTCCTTTGAGGTTCCTAGCACTCATGCTGACTTCTTAAAACACATTCCAAACTGTGAGCTCTCTCACAGTAAAAAAAAAAAAAAAATTGTGTGCATTATTCAACAAATTTTCTACCATGATATTCTTAAACTTCGCCTCAAAGAAGTAAGTGGGAAAAAATGAGAGAAGGCACAAGGTTCCTGTAACTTACACTTGCAGGTGACAAAGGGATGAGAATTCACGTGTGGAATGAGGTGAAATGAGATTTCCCAAGAGAAATCATTCCAAGAAACTTAAAGTCCTCCCACCAGAATTTAACTTATTTTTGTTATATTTTAGTGGAGGTTCCTATTTATGAGGAAGTTGAAACACCTGATACAAGCTATGAATTTTTGCTTAAGTTTCCTTGGGTATTGAGAAAATATAAGGCAAGCACAGAGTTTATTTTTTTCTTTAACTTAGTGGAACATTAACCTGGTTCATTGGAGTTAGATAAACTGAAGATATAAAAGAAGAGATAGGAAAAAGAGGCACAGTCAAACCCTAGCAAAAACTTGAGTTAAACCATATGCTTTTCTTACAGTTAAAGTCTCAGTGCAAAAGGGAAGTTCCCATATATAAACACATGGCTTTTAAGCAAGTAAAGAATGGTATAGCATGTGCACCAAACAGCAATTTAATTAAAAGGATACTCTTTAGCATTTTAAAATACAGAAGCAAATTTTTGAAGGGGTACAACTGCCAAAACAAACAAATAAAAGGAGCCATAAACCTGGCAGTGAATCAGTGAAGTATTTCCTGCAAAAATGTGATAATCCTTTTGTTGTGTGCAGTGTTATCTTTAAGTATCAACAACAGTGAACATTATTACAGATGCAAAACTAGGCATGGTGGGCTGTCTATGGGAATATGATCAGATCACAAGGTTGAAGCTAGTCCATACTAATAACATTTATTTAAACTATCTTGTGTGAGCTTTTTCTTTTAAATTAGCTTTTGACCACAGACAGATGAAGACCAAAGTTCATGGCAGTGCCTAATTTTGGTAAGATGGATGTAGACAGAGACAAAAAAAAGGCAACAAAACAGTTTCCCTTGGAAATTGTGAAATCTACAAAGCATATGATTAAGAGGCACAGAAGAATAATTCAGGAATACCTGGCCTTGTGGCCAGTGTACAGTTGACCAAACGGCCCAGGACATAATCATGTCTCTATCGTATTCTGTTTCAATATTTCTACTGAGGCTAAAAGAGTTATAATTTCTTCCTATTTGGGAATGTTAGCTCTCTGGAAATAAATAGCTTTCTGGTGTAAGTTTTTTGTTTGTTTTTCTTTGGAGGAAACACTCTTATTTTTGAATAGCATTAACAAACACAAGGACAGTAAGTTTCAGTAGTTTGAAAACTTTGACTCTTGCTACATATTTTACTTAGAAACACAAACTCCTGCAGACCTTTCCAACAAGTCCTCTAATCCCTCTGCTCCCTCCACTGGCTTCCCACAGAACTCTGCATTCGTCTCAAGGCCTTTATTCACAAAGCCTTGGATCATATTATTAAAAGATCAGTGAAATAGCAGTTCCCAGACTGCCCTTGGCAACTTCATGCCCCTGGCTGACTGGGTTTCTCCATGAGGAGAATGTGCAGTTGTCATTTGTATAGAGAAGGGAATTTCATACAAAACTAATGCAAACAGACCCAAATGAGCCTCCATTCATCATCTTATCTTCCTCATTTACCTCACCTTTTGTAAAGCATGCGCGCACACACACATACACAGAAATCTTTTTGGGGATGGAAGTTTAGCAAATAAAAAACAATGCACTTAACTTTAGAAACTCATCTGTCCAGAAGAAGATAGGTAAACAGTGGTGTATGCTATTGTATTTTCCTTTAAAACACTATTGTAAAATACACAGATAATGAGTACGACACAAGTTGGTGATAAAGAGGATATGAGAGCCTGAATAGAAGAAAGTAAAGGAAAACCAGGTAGAAACAGACCAGTCAGATGGTCTGTCCTTCTGCTCCAATGGAAAGTCCAAATATAGATGAACAAATATTTTTACAGTAGGCCCAATCTTGACCACAGTGAAGTCAAAATTTCCAACTCAGCATCCTGAAAAAAAATATCTTGAAGGCCCTTCATCTTCCAAGATGTGTACAACAGTCAGAATTGAAGCATATTCTGTCTGCTATAGAAATGAAGTTTTACCAGGCAACTCCACACAGAAAAGGTTCAGCTCTGTGGACAAAGATCAGCTTTGTTGTACCAAAGAGTAGGCTCAGACTCTGGCCAAAAATACCCACACAAAATGAGCATCCAGAGTGTTGACTAGGGTAAATATTCTGCTTTGTTTCAATGGAAACTGGCAGTCCTGTGAGCTTCAGAGGCCACTGGTTCTAACTGAGCTTGTCTCAATAGTTTCCTCCTCCTTGTCAGCAGCTGGACAAAAGTAGAATTAATGCCTAAACCCATCTGTATTAATTCAGTACTGGGAAGAGCAGTTCCCATGAAGCCATGGGATAGACCTCTGGGAGTAGGCAGGATGCTATAACAGACAATGTGCTGAAGGCAAGAGACAGAGACCTGGGGTCAGAAAAGGAGTTGGTTTTGTGGCAACAGGCCTGAATGAAATCATGTCTTAGCTGAGGAGTTTATGTGCAGCCTTGCTGTTTTTACCATCCCTACTTAAAGTGAAAAGAATTTATATACTTACTGCATTCTAATAATAGTTAAAGTCTTCATCCTTGGTCCATGCTTATATGGCCAAAATCCCATGTAGATTTTGACATATGCTTGGTTTGGCACATGTAAAACATCTCATTCAATTCAAGGGTTTGATTGACAGTGCCTGGAGTTAAAAGCATCTGTGTGTCCGTAAGGACTCGGTGCAATGCGTGCTCAGAACAAGAGCTGTCCCTCCTGCCATGCTTGGACAGCACCTAGCCCAGGGAGTCATGTCATTACAATGGAATAAAAGCAATGATGTGCAAGACCAGGAATTGCTCTGAGTTTGCCTTCCAGTAAGAAACTGACCCCATCTCAAGTTCCCAGCATTATCACAGAGCAATGGAATGAGATTATTGTTTCCTCTAATTTGAAAATTGATGGTAAGGCCCAAATGCCCCTACTCAAATTCATTTTGATAGGTACTGCATAGCAAAGAGTAATTTTCATTTCTTCTCCAAAGAATTAATCATCACTGTTGGTGGCACAGGCACTAACCACTACCATCAGCTGAAAAGTTTATTATGGATTGTTTCTTAAAATAAAACATAACTTTTATTGGAAGTTTAAAGATAAATAAAAACAGCTGGAGGGAAAATACTATTAAATACTCTAATGAGCCCCATGATGTTCCACTTAAATAAAAAATTCCTCTTGCTTCATTTTAAGGGCTCTTGTCTGCTGTGTTAACTTTAGCATTTCTTTCATGTGGGACAAGTGAAGCTGAAAAGGGAATTTGCTTAAAACTGTGTCTGAAATTGCAGCTTACAGGAGCTTATGGTCAGTGCAGTTCCAAGAATCCTTCAGTCTCTCTGTAATGGATGGTCCTTCAACATATGCTTCCTCTATTACTTTTATGTAGCTTTCTAATTAGACATTTTAATTGTTTGTTTTCTGTGCAGAGACAGAAAGCCAAATATTCATAGTCCTCTCGTCTTTGAAAGTGACACTGCTCCATTGTGGGGACTGGGTTTAAATTATTAACAGAAGATAAGCTCACATACTCAAATAAAGGTTGGCTGAGACCAGCCATGGATAAGAGCACAAGAAACAGCTCATGTCAGAATACTCCACATTTTCTGCACCCTGCAACAGGGTCACATTTCTGTCTGCAAGAACAGTTGCTTGGAATTGAGGAATCACCCGGAGAGTCCAGAAACAAAGAAACTCAAATGAAGTTATTTGGTAGGAACACACAGACAGGGAGAAGATTTACGGGGTACAGATCTCATCTCATCACTTTCATGTAATGCATCCAGAGTTACAAAAGGTTCGGTTTTCCTGTTTCTTGAAGGTACCCTGAAGACCAGTCTTGCCTCTTTATGAAGAGAGCAAGCCCAAGAGACCAGCTTCTGGCATGGCCAAAGTGCAGACTGGAGCATCTGTGACCCTGCAGGCTGAATAATCAGGCTGTGTCCAAACTGGAGTGGGTCAGCAGAGGGTGGGATGCAGAGCATGCCACATGCTCACTTGATGTGGCCCTCCAGGAAAAATTTAAACCACCTCTCAGGAAGGGCAACAATACCTCACAGTGAAATGTATTAGAAGACCAAAAGATAATGAAGTTGTCCTCACTTCCCACTCAAGGGAAAAGCCTCACTCTGAGCCTCGGAGGATGTTCAAATTTCAGGACCTGCCCTGCATCTCAGAGCAATTAATAGCTTCAACTGGGATAAAGTTTTTTTGATCTCAGAACATTGCCTCTATGCATTTCCTCTATAAAGACAAAATTGAAGTTAGTTTGCTAGAACCAGCATAGACTTTTTCATCCTTCATCAGATGGTGGTGTTTTTAAAAGAACTCAGGTAAATTTCATGTCTGTATGGAACATTTACTGCTTCACAAAGGACAGATTACACTTGTCAATAAGGACCTAAGACTCCTTCAGGCTGTCTGGAATCCCCTGCTGAGTATGTACACTGAAGTTTGCACCAATGTCCTGATGAGCGGAAAACACAGCCTGGATCCATGTTGTTTCGGAAGGTTTTCCAGACTAGGGTTGTCTTCTTCACAAAGTAGCTATGCTAATTTTTCACAGCTCCTTGTTCTCTTTAGGTGCAGGCTGCAGACACTGGGGCTACTGAATCATCTGATCATGCTAGTAGGAAATTTAGGTGGCAGCTGAGAAATGGGATGGCTGGCTGAAATGCAGCTTCCCACCACAGGCTTTGGGTAGTTTGTCATGTTTCTCTTATTTCTATGAGTCTTCTTCTGGGAATTCCAGTTACATGACCTTCCCAAGCAGCATTAACTGAATTTCTTGGGCAGAAATAAGTAGAAAGAACAGAGACCAGACAGTTAAAAAAAACCCAAAACAACATACAAACAAACAAACACCTCTCCCCCCAAAAAGCCAAACCAAAATTAAAAGAAAACCACTCTTTGCTTTATTTTTTTTTAATAATTATTATTTTGTCAGTAATTCCTCTGACTTATTCTCTTTATGTTTCCAGCTTTGGATATTGAGGATTTACTGGAAAATTTCTATGAGCTTTTTTATCATTACTGTGATAGGTTGGTTACTGTAAATAATAAGAAATTAAATAATTTGATGCTAAATCCTGTCACCAAATTCTGTTACTCAAGTTTCACTTTTAGGGGCATTCTAAGTCACCACTTTATCAACTTTTAAAAGAATAAATAAATAAATGAATAAAACTGAAGAGAAACAAAGCTGTAATAGAAAAACAATCAAAATAAACATTTCAGGGTTGGATTTTTCTTGTTTTAATTTATAGCTCCCATCATCCTCCCAAACAGTCTTGAATCTTTTCC
Source organism: Aleadryas rufinucha (assembly GCA_013397815.1). Taxonomy (NCBI): domain Eukaryota; kingdom Metazoa; phylum Chordata; class Aves; order Passeriformes; genus Aleadryas; species Aleadryas rufinucha. Next base: position 319,376 of record VZTH01000558.1, read on the forward strand.
CCTGACGATGTTCTGTGCTAAACTTTCAGAAAACATATATTTTTCTTATAAACAAAACATTACTATTATATTTCCTGTAAAGTCACTGCAAAAATGAAACTTTCAGGTTTTATAGATCTTCACTATTATTTCCCCAAAGCATTAATTTTTACAAATATTTCATTGGATCTTATATTACAAGCCTCAATTTCTTTTTTTTTTTAATGCAGTTCCTTGAAGCTCAGATTTTTTTTAAGGGGCTTCTATCTGTGAATAATGGCAGCAATTTAAAACCTCTTCTGTAGGGATTAAATTTCAAAGCCATTGAAATCATATAGGAAATGCCAATACATTTTGTAGGGAAGTGGGGAGGGGGTTACTATAAGGCTGGTAAGGAACTTGAGTGAAATCCCAGCTTTATTGAAAAGGGTGAAGGCTTTCCCCTGACTTTCTAGATTCCAGGAGTCTAGTCACTATCATTGTGCTTTATGTAGAAGGAGATGAGTTTAATTGTCTGATAAAACTATCATAATGTAAAGGGTTATTTAAAAAGTGTATTTGCAACCAGATATACAAAGGGAAAGGAGAGTTTGCAAGTTGTTTCTTCTCCTTCTAACTGTGGCACCAGAGAAGAACAATAACACTCTGGTCAAAACTCCAAAAAGTTAGGGAAAGAATAGCACCAAAGCTCTACCATGGCCCAAGAAAAAAAAAATTAATTTGCAAAGAAGAAAGGTAAAATGTCTCAGACTAGAATCGGAAGGTGTACTTTTGTTATGCACTGAGAAACACAGGAGGAGTGAGTCTCCTGAAGGACATTGGCTTCAACAGACTTCAGTGAGAGTGTGAAGAGCCTGAATAAAGAGTTCAAGACTGAGCCTTGTTCTCTGAAGGAAGAGAGCAGTATAAATGTGTGTCCCCATTAGATGCACTGTACACAAAGAGAGGAATAAGAGTTATAAGAGTAGCATGCTCTCCTCCTCTCTCAGCTGTGTGATCAGAGAGGTCAGAGCCTCCCTGTTCGCTGTGAACAATGCCTTGGAGCAGCAGTCAGGAATCTGTCACTCCAGAGCCACATGCTGCTCTTTGGAAGCAAAATCTTTCCAGCCTCTGGCATCAGAGCACTTGGGAAAGAATTGGGGTAGGGGTGGGAGTGGGTGAGCAGGAAAAAAAGGAAGAAAAGAAAAGAACAAAAACAACAAAACCAAAAAGAAATAAAAAGAGAAAGAAAGGGAGAAGCAGTCACCATTTTTGGTAGTGATTCATTACATCTCTTCTTTGGTGCCATCTTCTATAGAAACTGTGAAGTTCTTCAGAACAGAGTGAATAACCAAGTGGAACTGATCACAAACAACATTTTGTTCCTCTGCCTGAAGTGCACATGTTTTCAATTCACTTGATAGCTGTGATTGATGCCACCAAAGAAACATGCTCAGAATACTGTCCTTAAAAAAATAATCATTTGGTAGCAAAACGCATTTTCAGAGCTGGTTCTTCAGAACGAGTCAAGTAAATGGTGAATTTCAACACTGTTTCTAGCTGTGAATCCCTTAAGATCACTGAGACACTCTCAGAAGTTGACAGAAGAGAATGGACAAGAAAAAGGCCAGAGAAAAGGCCAGAGTGAAGTAGCTTTAAGACACCTGAATACCCCTTCAAGCCATTCATCACACTGTAACAGAGAGATCCCAGTCAGGTGCTCTTACAAAAGCCCAGTTCTTGCCTTTAGTTCTGAGGGTGTATGGCCTTATTCAATGGATTTATACAGCTTAAAGAAGAGCAGAAATGGCCCCTAAAGAGACTGAACTGTGTACAGACCTTCTTGCTAGTGGCAGCGAGCCAGTCACAGTGCACAGAAAGAGGTGCTATTTACCATATTTGAATCCTGATTTGGTTTCCGGCACTCACTTCATCCAAAGTTTGGGGGGTGGTCGGGTGCTAATTGTTGGTGCCAGCTGATTTCAAAGAAATTTTAAAAAATGGCTAGACAGACATTTGGCAACAAAGGTCGTTGACTTTCGGCTGCCTTAAAGAATGATGCATCTGCTTTGTTTGACTGCCAATAGATAAGGTGCATATGAAATTCCTCTTGTAAATTAGGAAGATAAAAGTGATTCTTGTCTCCTTGGATTGATCCTTTTTCCAGTGTTTTAATCATGTTGAAGGCACACCCCTATTATGAAGTTGGTGGGGAGCTGTGCTGCCCAGGGGAAAGCCCCAGGAATAACTCATACCTCTTCCTTCCTGGGCGAGAGTCCAGGCTGCTCTCTTCTATCTGCTTCCTGCAGTTTGTCCGTGGAGTATCCGGTAGTCCAAAGGCAGACAGATGAAGTAGTTTTTGTATATTTAGAAATGCAGGGATTTTCATTCTCATCAGGATTCACTTTTTATCAGCCTTTAGCCCACTAAGACCACTCCCTGCCCCACATCCCAGCAACATGTCAGAACACATTCTGGTCATAAAATAGCTGAAAGTGTCATTTATATAACTAATGTGAGGACTGGAATGAGAAAATACAATTCGTAGTTACTGTACACTGTCAGGAAAGGGAGCATTGCAAAGCATAGTCTAAAGTGGACAGAGATCTATATACAGCATATAAAGCCAAATTTATCTGAAGATGTCCTTAATTTGCCAACCCTATTTGGCACACTTGATTCTAAGCTAAGATGACTACAACTCCCAGTTAAAAAAATGATTTGCAATTGAAAAATGATAAAATAGTTTGTTAATGCCAAGGAAAGTGGTCTGCTATTGTTGTTTATTTCAAGTCTGAAGTTTCTCACGAAAGAAAGAAAGAAAGAAAGAAAGAAAGAAAGAAAGAAAGAAGGAAGAAGGAGAGGGGGCTTTTTTTTTATGTGTTTGCCTTCACGGCTTTGGAGTGCTCACTAATTCCATCTGTCCACAACAGAGCCATCAGAACGGCGAGAAAAAGCATTTCCATATGTGCAAATTAGCATCCAGCCTCTCTTAATCTGTGCAGTGCTCCTCTGAAGTAGATGGTGCGGATGGCTGCCAAACCCACTAATGGCATTCAAATAAAGGACTTTATTGGCTTTAGCTGCCACTTTTCTTTTTCTTTTCTTTTCTTTTCTTTTTTTTTTTTTTAAGATAGAGAATGAGTTCCCCCTTTTGTTTTATTTTTGTTCTGATATTGTCACTTTATACTTCAACCATGAAATAAAAAGAAGGCTCTGCACAGCTCTCTAATGGGATCAGTTTTCTCCTACAGATGTATTCTTTTACTTTCTAATGAAATCTCACCATTATTTATTATGTTATAATCAACACCTAAAGTATATTATTCCCACTCTCAGCCAGCTTGTCTTTCCCAAAGAAGTTCTTCCTCTTTTCTCTGCTTTTCACCAGCAGAGACAGGGCTGAGATGAGAGACATTTTGCTTGGGATCCTGCCCGCACTGTGAGTTCATATGAAAAGGAATCTGTTTGTTTGCTTGTTTGCTTGCTCCTCAGATTGTTTTTCAAGGTCTGGCACACACACAGCTGCAGCCGCGGACAAGGAGAGGTTCCAGCCGTATCCTATTCAGGGTCACTGTCCCGACGGGTGCCTCTGCACCCAGCAAGGGCTACCATTTGGAGCACGTTTTGAATTTTGAACTGCTTGATTAAGTTCATGGAAAACAAAGGAAATTGCTTAATCCTAAGAAAAATGTAGCCATTACAGGAAAAGTAAGGGCTCTGATTATACTAAATCAATCTTTACTTTCACCCGTCGATATTTGTCCTACTTCTGGCAAGGGTTAGGTAACCACACCTGAGGCCTTGTGAGCTCAGATCTTGCTGAAAATACAATGGTTGCTAATCCTGACTTGACTAGTGGTGCCAGCAATAAAACCACAGTCTCTAGTGTGTAGCAGACTCCATATGTTAGCCCCCTAGTCTGCTAAGTCACCACGCCAGCCTAAATTTGAAACATTTCTAAAGTGTTATACAATGTTGTAATAATGTTTTTACAAAACAAAGACTGAGTTACTGGAAGCCATATTCATCCAATCAGCATCGTATTGAAAGAGGAATCTCGATGGTAGCAGTGGTGACACAAGCTATTAAAAAAAAAAAATTAAAAATAAGAAATAAAAATTGGGTTGAAGTCTTGGAAAGGGGGCATTGACCTGTTGGGCACTGGAAGCTGGAAAACTACTGCAGAAAAAGAAAATCTCTGTTGAATGTTATCTCACTTTCCTGAGGAAGAGTGCACCCAAAAAGCCTCAAGCTGAGAACACAGTTGACTTAATTAAAAAGTTCCTAATTGCTAAAATGTTGCTTATAAAAACAGGAATGGACACTGCTAATTGCATACTGAGCAGTGTCTGCCCAAACAGAAAACCTTCACATAAGCAGAACTCTCTCAAAATACTATTGTTACTGCATGTTGCAGAGTGTTTCCCATGGCGGGGGAGAAAAAAACTGAAACCCACAAACCAAACATTATAGATTGACTGTGCACCTGAAATATAGGTTTACATCATGAATGATAATCAGAGGGCAGGAATCCAACCTGTTACAAGGTTTCTGTATGATTCCAATCCTACAAATATTTAAACGTGTATTCAAAATTGGTATCATTCATTCCCTTTAATGATGTTAGGTACTTACATGCGAAGACGATGGAAAAACAACAACTCATGTATTATATAACTCTATATATGTTGCGTTATTTTTTAATGTATCTAAATCTTTGGAGCACAAAAGTCTTACAGTCCCAATGCCAGCCATGGGATGAAAAGAGCACCACACTAAGTACCAAGAAGCTAAATACAGAATATATATGATTTAAAAAGCTTTACAGAAATTTTATATACAATATCAATACTCTATGAATAAAAGACAAGAAATGTTAATCACGTTGAATACACTTTGGCTGTTTTTCTCACTGTTTACTCCAAGAATAGGTATTATGTTCAACAGTCACAGTGCTCATTTACAGAAATTTGTGTTCTAGAGGCTTTCTCAGGTACTTCTAAAACACATCCATTTATATTTATTTTCGGGAAATATTCCCACCAGAAATTTGATTTTCATTAGTGACTTATACAAGAATATTAATTATTTTAAAGAGCCCAGGGCACCATTTTTTTGGGCACTATGCAGAGGTTGACTAGAACTTATTTCATGATTTAAAGGGATTACAGTCTTAGTTGTCAAGACAAAGAGCTAACAAGCGTTGTGCAAGCTATGCTCCAGTAATCAGGACAAAGAAACAATTCCTTGTGATTTCAGTAGTGATTTCACTACTGAGAAATTGCGCACACAATGATAATACTGAGGATCACTTGAAGTAAATGATGCTTAATTGCAGGGGAAAAATTATCAAATTATCTTACTTGCTATGAATCACTCATTAATCTTTAATTGCATTTCTTATGGAAAAGAACCTTAACTACCTGATCTGCATGTGCAAATAATAATTATTATTAAATAGTGAAAGTAGTGTAATTATTAAATAATGCAACAATATCAATCATTACTCCTATTAATAATAAATTATAATAAGTCTCTTAGAACTGTGAATGGTCCCAAGCTGCAATACGCAAACACAGATTTGAAACATCTGTTTAGACTTCGAGTTGGGGTTCATACCATCAGTCACTGAGTCACAGTTCAAAATACAAATTCTTTGGCATTTTGGACTTTAACTCCTCCTTTGCACTTGTTCCTCCCCTGGTCCATAACTAGCTCTGAAGTAAAAAAATGAGAGACTGTTCAGAAATCACGGAAATTCGGACTCACTCTCTAATTTAGCTGCTATGACCCTCATTTTACACCTAAGGAAAAGAAGGCTGGGAGAAACAGCAACAGGAAGTCAGTGACAAAACTGTACTGAGCCTCAGAATATCTTACTTCTTCTTTCCCTGCTCTTTTTGCTGATATAAGTTTAGCTGACAAAATAAACCAGTAGGAAATTTTATCTTCAGAATAGCTACAACAAAAGTATTTTGTTTCCAGGAAATTAAGAGCATTCTCATGGCAACAAAATACAAATTCTGACATACTTAATCATATATGCTTTATATGTTATCTTTTTGAAGGATCGCAAGATGACTTATAAATTTGGTGTAGTTAGACAATAGCATTAATATGTTGTCTGAGTATGTTCTAAAAGCAAGATCTACACAGGTTTTGAGACTGTAAAAGTACTTTAAAACAATTAGTAAATGTACTTGATTGAAACTGATTCAAAATATTTTGAAATTTCAGTCTGATTTTCAGCAAAATCAGTTGTCTTATTTATTACTTAAATTTGATAGTTAAGTAGTTTTTGTTTGATAGTCTTGTAAGGATTGTGACTATTCAGGGCAAGAGTCAATGAAGGGGAGGATTAGTGAAGCAGCAGTGTATAACTTTTAATTTTACACATTTAAACATACTTTCTCATGGTCCCTTTTCTGCTTCACCAAAACATCCTTTCTTCTGACATAACACCCACAAAGGCTGATGCAGAGACATTTTGTACAGAACACAAGCCAGATGAAAACAAAACAATTTCAGAACTTCACCTGTTCATGGATAGAAACACAAGTGGCTTTTCCTGTTTGAAATTAAACTTATTTGTCATAACTTTGACTTTTCTCCCAAGTGAAACTGATAAAAATTTTGTTAGCACTGGTGGTTCTGCAGCATACACATCCAACTGCACACACGGTGACACACACAGCCAGTCATGCACAGATGAACAATGGCAACAAGAAAAGAAAAGAGGGAAAAAAAATTAAAAAAATGCAACTCTCATTTTAAATCCAAGTCTTGGACTCCAGTGGAGCTGGGCTAATTTACACCAGCTGAGAATGCTCTTGTATTTATTTTAGAAAAGATGCAATTTTGTCCTAACAAGCAGTTTGCAAGGCCTACTTGATTGATTTAGTTGACTCTGGCTTTATTACAGCTTAATGTGTTCACATCACTATTGTTAAAGTTGTTTCAGCACTTCTATTATTACTGCCTAGTTTTTGGCATTTGAAAGTTTATAATAATAATAACAACAGTATTTTGTACTTTTATAGCATCTTTCTTCTGAGGAACTCGAAGAGCTTTGCAAACAATAATTACTCCTTACAACCCCTTGGTATGGCAGATTATATTGTAGCACATTTTACTGGCAGTTCAGATTCTGATCTCAGTTCACATCAGTGCACGTGAAAGCTATCTACACTACAAATGTGGTTTGGATTCCTTATAAAATAAAAACAAAATCAGGAATGCCCTATTCAAGAGCTGCTGCTACCTCAGAACAAAACTTTACAGTCCTGATCCCCTCTCCCCAGCACTAATTTTTAAAACATTGGGTTTGCTCCAGAACCTGTGCTCCTCTCTGCTCGCTGTAGCTGCACAGGCTTGAGGAAACTGCCTTAAGCAGGTGACGAGACAATCCCTTTTACAAAGAAAATTTCTCCTGGCTCTACAGAATCATCTCTTCTTTTTTCTACTGGGGTCTGTACTGTAAGGAAAAAAAAATGCTGTTGAGCAATCTGGAGCAAGACGCCTGTTATTTTTAGCAGAAATAAGAGAGATTCTGAAGCTACTCTCGTTTACACTGGTGAACAAGCTAGTCCTATATTTAGTGTTTGGGACTAAGGAATAGACAGCTAAGCATGCTCCACTTTGAAACTCAATCACATGAGAAAATTTGACCCCCTTTAGTAATACATGAACTGGTAAAAATTCTATTTCTTTGAAGACATTTAAAAAAATGAAACAAAGGAAAAAAATGGCTTTTAAAAAAGTGCATGCAAAAAGTGCTTAGCACTGTTTTATTTTCATTCACTAATGTAAACCACAACAATAACCAAATAACAAATACAAAAAAGAATTGAAGCACAGCAAAAAGTTTGAATTTAACTACCCCAAATGAGAACTGTGAATAAATTAATTTATTTGAGTTAAGCTGTGAAAACAAACTGGTTAGAAATTATTTCAATTTCAGTATTTTAAAATTTTCAGTATTTTAAAATACTGGCACATATGATTTAATTTTGAAAGGGTTTTTTTTATTTATTTAAATTCAGATAATGCCAAGTAACATTTTTTGGAACAAGAAATGAAAATTTCAAAGAATACTCTTCATTTTGTGAATAGTTCAGGTCTACTGAAAAGTGCATTCTCCTGTCAAAAGAAGAATAAATCAAAAAGAAACCTTCTGTTCTGACGAGAGTGTGACCTTATCACTTTCATCATTATAAGAAATATATACACAATTCAAGATGAACTTTCTACTGTTTCATCCCTTGTAGTAAAAGTATTTACAGAAAGGAAAAAGATTCATCAGATAATTTGTTAGAGCACAGATTTGCCCTACATGGCCTTGACCGAGCTGTGATAATCACTGTGGACTCCTCTGCTATTAAAACGGGTACTGGACAAGAACTTCAAGTGCATCAACACTTTTCAGTGGTAAGCAAAGGAAAAAAAATGCAAATACTCTCCTGCCCTTTTTTTCAGCAATTTGACAGCAGACAATAATTCAATTAACTGTCCTACCATCCCCACTGCCACTGGAAAGAAAACATCTTTGTCAGGCTGGTAAAAAAATGAGGTTTCATGGAGTAAAAGCCACAGCTTTAACACAAGGGAAAGCTTCAGTGCTGAAACTAATGGATATTCTGTCCTTGATTTCAAGACCTCCTGAATCAGCCATCTTAGAACACAGACCAAAATGTGGGCTCTCAAGAAAGCAAGAAAAAAATTTTCATTTCCATGCAAGAAGTTGGATTTTTGGCTTTTGGCTTCATTTTAGAGAGAAGCACAAGGATGGTTTTATGGTTCTACAGAATTTTGAAGATACCTCAAAGCAATCAATATTTGAAAAGGCAATCAATATCATGATCTAGGTACTGGACATTGCAAAAACATTTTCAGACCTAGGAAACTGAAATGGACAGCTGATTAGGAACAGTGGGGAATATTTGCCTAAAACCTGAGGACACAGAGCCCTATGAGTAGTGTTGATTACCTGTAATTATAATTTCTTTCAATTTACTTGAAATTACCTCCTCTGGATATGGCCTACAGAAAAACACCTGAAATCAGTATTAAAGAAAGTCTTTGGAAATCAATGCTTTTTGGAGTATGTTAAAAAAAGCAAAAATCAAAATGAAACAAAAAGACAAATGAAAAATCCACAAACAAACAAAGAAAAAACGCAGAGTAAATCTTTTGGATTGATCAATTTTATACTTCAAGCTCTGATTTAAGTGTTAATATTATCATAGTCTGGAAGAAAAATAACTTCATTGAGGCTTCAAAATGTTTGTGTTTACACACTCAAAGAGAGTTGCAATGCATTCAATTCAGAAGAAACACAGAGCAATCTTAACTCTATCACTTCTGACTGGAGTGCAAAACTCCAATTACTCATAAACATTTGTGATAAGATTAATTTAATTTTTTTTTTCTTAAACAAAGAGGATAAATTAAAAGAATCAGCTTATTCCTTCCTACTCTGTAGTGACAAGATTAAAAATTAAATTTATACATATTTCATTTCTACATAATAAAGCCTTTTGCAAAAAGAAAAAAATACCACAGTTCATCTAATTAAATCAAAGAAAATTGCCTGCAGCGATGCTACAGTATTACAATTAGATGTCTGCCAAAACCAGCCGTTTGAATTCTTAAACACCACTCCAGTCTTAAATACAAAACACGGTTTTCATCATTTTTTGTGATATCACTGAAATGAGGGGTTTTTTCATCACTATTACGTCAGCCTGGAATGCCTTGCCAGACTCATCACATATTTTCTTCTGCCTCACAGAAATGTTGTGCGAAATAAATGCAGAATACTTTTGCTTTGTTCTCTGTAAGTCTACACATGAATTTTGGTAATAATGTTATGGAAATGAAATAACATAGTTTAAAAAAAAAATCTGCATTAAAAATTCAAGTTTAGTGTAATTAGTGTAATTTATGTAATGCTTAAATAGTCTTTGGAACTAGATATAAAAAGAATAAAAACTCAAAATACAACCCCTACAAGTAGTTGAAGATGATTATTTACAAAAACTGAAGCTATCCACATTTACTATTCTTGCGCAGGCTGATTAGTAACTCTGATTTAGATATATTTCAATACATCCAGATCCCAAAGGCCCACACCAAATGCTCAGCTCACACCCAAACTTCCTCTGTGACCTTGCACAAGTCCCAAGTTTTCCTGCGTCTGTAAAATGGGAGAATAATACTTCCTACCTGACAGGGTGTTGTCAGGTTAAAATCCACAGAAGAGTATCAGACACTGAGATACTGGATGTAATAAGGGACAGAGAAAGAGACAGGCTGAAAACAGTGAAGACTGGATAAATAAGTTGCTACGCTACAGTAAAGGCAATTCATTTAAGCATCGTTCAGTGAAAGCAGAGTTGAGTTACAAGCTACTGCTGACTGACAGATGCAAAAATGTACTCCAAAAGCACTGAGCTAAGTTTTGGCAAAATTATTAACCTCCCATTTAAAAAGCACTCACATTTGCAAAGCTTTGTGGAGTATAGACAGTAAAATAATGAAGATAATACATGGCTGATTACTAAATTTTCATGCTCTAGGACCTGCCTATGCAATCACATTTTACATGTAACTAGGAAAACTACAGCAATGTTCACCTTGTCATCTTCTCTCTGTCTCCCTTGTGTTTTCCAGGTTCTTATGCTCCATGAAGTAAGTATGTCTGTAATCTCTGCTGAACTCTCCCAGGTCACATACACGCCTACTCCCTTTAGATTCTTCCCATTGACTCAACTGAGCCTCAACCTTTGCATGCTGAAGTAAAATTGTATTCAGCCCTCCAGGGAAAGTTCCCATTGACCATCTGATGATACCACTTCCACTGATCTGTGTTAGAGGAAAATGCTCATACTCTAGTTTCATGCTTGCCTGAACAAAAATTGGTGCCACGTACAGGCTCAGAATAATGAGAGTTTTGCAAACCACTTGGTATCAACATATATGTTTCTGAAGTATTATTCTAGATATGAGACAGATGTTCTGTACTCTGGGCATTTACTTTCCACTATCTTCCCTATGAACAAAATGCTTGAGTTGAAAAAAATCAGAGTAAAAACCAAAAACAAACAAAAACCCCCCAAAAACAAACAAACAAACAAAAAAAAACAAACCCCAAAAAAACCAAACTGAAAAAACAAACCAATCAACCAAAATTGTACAAAAAGTACCTGGGGAAATGGATTTGATTTTATTTTCTTCTGAACTAGATGCCACAGGCGGGTGACCAGTACTCTGGTCAAGTGAGCAATTCCTCTTAAATGACTCAGTCAGATAGAATCCTTTTGCTTCATTTTGTCCCCTGCTGCTACTGTCTCACATGGGGTTACATACACTACAAATGCCTGGGGGATCTGCACTCAAGTTTAAGAGCAGACAGGATGTGCAGGCAGAATGCACGGCATTGGGAGCATTTTAATAGCATTTTTAAATGAGACTTAGATGCAGATACATGACCTAACAGGTGACCAAAGACGTTGTTTGTGGGCTGGACAATTAGAGACTAATAATAGGAGATAATATTAAGGTTCCATTATTTAACTTCTATTTTTTATAGTTTTTTTTCATACTTTATGTTCACACTTAATGCAACATGTAAATTCCTTTACTGCCCTAGTGAGAATGTTAGGATTAATTAAAATTCATTATGAATAATTAGATAAATGTTGTCAAATAGCTGAAGACCAATCTTGATCCTTAGCATGGGATACTAATTGCAGAAAATGTTGATAGCACAAGGAAGAATGGGACTTGTGAGATGCTGTCCACAATAAAAGCGGACACCTGCATTTCAATTAGTAATCAATAGGACACTTTCAGAAATCCATTACTCTTGACATTGTCATGAAAGCTCATTATCTAATTCACCACCTAAAGCCACTCAGCCTCTACACGTGAGGTGTTTTCCCAGAGGGATTCATCTGGTAGGTTTGCTTACAATCCAGCCCACAGATCTGACTCTGACCAAAACGTGACTGGAAGGCAATAAAGCTTCCTATTACAATCCCAAAGGACAAGTGCTTGAAAGTCAGGTTGAATTCCTTTCTCCAATTCCTGTTTGAGAGTCAATTCCTGATTGCAGCATTTGTACATTTCTGTAGGGCCTCATGTTTCTTCATTCCTGTGGCAATGAACCTTTGCAGTACATGCTTTCAGCAGTATACCAATATCCAGGTAGGTCAGCTGAACATGCTCAACTTTGACAAAAGGTCCATATCCCATTCAGTATTCTGTTCCATCACACTGTCCCACTCATCACCACTCATGACTGAAAATTTTAGCAGACATTTCCAGCAAACAAGCAAAAACTGGTGAAATAAATCATCAATATTTGTTTACCTTGTTCCCTTTTTTGCCAGCTCCCAGACATTTGAAAATCCATTACTAACAGAGAAATTGAAGAATAGCAAATTCTACTCAAGAAACACAGTAAAGAAATTATACAATATACTTGTAGAGAATTGTGATGTCTTTTTCACCTACCTTTTTTCTACATTGCTCCAATTTTGAGGGAAGCTAACATAGAGTACTGTTATTCACATCCTCATTATCATTTATGTAAAAAACCTGAAAGAAAGATTTTAGTGTTAGAACAAATATTTTGTAGCTGGCATTTTACTATTACATTGTGCTTGTGGGAAAGTTTGAGAGATTGCAGATTTTGAACCATATTATATTTACCAAATTTTGTACTAATTACTGAAACTCAGTAGCTTTTTGAGAACTTAGAGTAGCTTAAAGGAGTTTCTAAAAACGGAAAGTGTCTGTGAATTAGTTGATCGCAATCGTTGTAGCTCTCTATTCAGGACCAGAGAACACGTTTTTGCAGATGACATATTTAGAATACACAATGTCATTATGTCACTGAATTCTTCTATTATCTGGAGTGTGGACAAGGCTAGTCTAGGGATGGGTATCAAAAGAAAAGATCTGTTGCCAGAATTTTTGGCACAGGTTCAGAAACCTCTCTCTTCTTTTCTGGGCTTCAAATGCTTGCTTTTTAGAATAAAAAACTAGGATATACACTAGCAGCCTATTAGGTCACTAACAAAAATTTTCTAAATGAAACGATGACACATAACAAAAAATCATTTCCAGTGCTTATAAGAGAGCTGCATTTGCTTTACTGTCTGGATTACTCTTAAAAGGGCACCTATTCATGCTGGAGTTACCTATGCTCACAGAAGAGCACTTTATGGAACAAGTCTTTTCTGATCAATCCTTGTCTTTCACAGAGTTGCCAGTCAAACTGTCAGACATCTGTTGTATGCATTTCTTTGAGGAAAAGTGTATTTCTCTGTCGTTCCCAGCTTTGTCTGCATAGCTGGAGAACCCTACCGCCCATTGTAGTGTACAGCTCCCAGTGGAAAGTCTCTCTTTACCATTCTGACAGAAGGTTGTGTGCTGGTTTTGGCTGGGGTAGAGATAATCTGTGCAGTTGCCAGCTTCAGTTAAATTGCGACATGTTGTTCAAGAGCAGTACCAGACATGAACAAGAGACACGCTGCAACTTACAAAAGCAGAGCATTTGGGGTAAGTATAATGCTTGGAGAGACAGAACAATAACAAAAGTAAAAGTGAACCATGTTGTTATGTAATAAAGCTTAGCCCTTTTCATGAGTTAAGGATTACTACTTACACATTAAAAATAGAGAAGACCACAGAGACCACTAAAGCTGGGATTAGAATGCGTAAAGCCCTGAATCCCAGATCTCGCCTTCAACCACTAAACCACATCTTCTATAGTTAGACCTTTTTTTGAGTCATGGAGCTGCTTATTACTCAACATTCTGCAAGTACTTAAGCACCCTGCTGAATCAAGACCACCTCCTGGAGACTAGAGTCTGCAGTTCTTACTCAGGCATTTAGCCTCTCTAATCATGCAACTGGAAACTATAGCAAAGCACACTCTTTTTCTGCCCTGGAAAAATAAAGTCATTAGTTCCTCCAAAGTTCATAGTTTCGTTTTGTAGTGTATCAGTCCAGTTTTAAGCCATAATAACTTCCCTGCACTCATAATGATTGCACTGATGTGGTCATAATGCTACAGGATCAGGCCCAAAGTCTCCAGTCAAATGGCTCTGCAGCCTTGATGAGCATGTCATGCTTTCTCATCATAATCAGCTGTGTTCGTTTTTGCTACTAACACCCTGCTGCTAACAGAGATCTGTATTGGTACATTTAAGAGGTGCAGAATCTCACTGAGAACCTGGCCATGCAGTTCTTTTTCATTTGACTGTATTTAATTTGCAAGAAATAATATATTAACTTGCCTTAAATAATTATCCATAAGCTGGAACCTGGTCCTGATACTTTGACATATGAGTTTCTAGTCATGCTTAGCTCGCTATAATTTTTCATCTGGAGGGTATCTTCACTATGCAAGCTTGATGAAGAGGTTATTTTATGTTAGATCTCCAATGAATACCCATCATTGGCTTTAAAGAAAGAAATAAAGAAAATGTATTGGCTTATGTAGACTGTCTTTCACACTTCCATTTACTCAAGAGCCATTTGAAGTTCTCTTTGTGTCTGCTCAAGTAAATGCATGCATTGGGCCAGGACGAGTGGTATTTGGTAGCCACATGTGTGATGACTTTTGTGAGATCACCTGCACGTTCACCTGCATCAGTTTTCTAGCCTTCTGATCTCTTGAGTACTGTCCACAGTATGTATCACACTGAGAAGGCCAGAGCAGTTGAAAGGACAGTTTTGAACTCTTGCTGGTGCAATGGTAAGCAAGTTTAAATCCCGTGTTATTCTAGGGCATCTTAGTTTGGGTGAAAGACAGATTTAATTCAATATGAATGGCTGCAGAGACAGTATTGTGCCATACAATCATTTAACTTGTTCAACATATTATCCCAGTATTCAGGGCCAAACTGTCGTTGCCAGTTAGTTCATTCTTGCATCACAGACAGAATTGCAGTGAAGCCTGTAAGACAAAAGGTAATAGAAAACTTGTATCTATTAAAGATCTTCCAGTTAATTATCCTCTTAGTTGCCCTCTAAGGTGCTGTTCTGCCATCTCCCCATTAACCCCTTGCAGCTGAAATTTACAGGTAAACTCAAAATATACGCTTCTGAGGACTTGTATAGAAGAACATGAAATGTTTGATGAAGAGGTGAAAAGCTTGGAAAAGGGTCAGCATAGATGAAGAGCAATCACTCTAGTATATTCTGTTTTTTCCTAGGTTTGAGGAAGTCTTTCTTTGCTCGGCATCTTTGGTTCAAGTTGTTGAGGGAAAGATAAGCAGCAGATCCATGAGGTGAGCAGACTGATGGAAGGGATATACTTGCTCCAGGTCAACTGCAGATATGCATATCTCTAACGTGAGAGCTGGCCCCTCATTTAACCTCCCATTCCCTAAATCTGGTCTGGCTCTGTTATTTTGCTAACACAACCATCGTGATTCACACTATACTTCGCCATGCAAACTCTTCAGAGGAGGAAATGAGAGGAAAAAAGGGGAAATGCTTCCATCAAGTCTACCTTCTTGGCTACAGCATCCCTGCCTGAAGCCACCTCTGCAGCCACCATGGCAAGGAGGTGACTGGCTGTATGTTACTATGGCATAGTAACCATAGCTCCCAGTCCCTGCCCCTGCCCTGAGGCAGTATCAGGGTTGTTTTGCACTTACCACTGTCCACCTGGAGAAAACAGAATCAGAAATAAACACAATAAAAGCCTAAAAGTCCGGATGAGCTATTGCCGCATTCTCTGCTGAACTCTGAGATCACAGAAGAGCTGCCATTGAGTTTGGTGCTTCTAAAGGACAACAGTTTTGTGCACCCTTGGGCCTGACAAGTTCTCTCAAGTGTCAAAGAAGAAAATCAGGCCCAGGAAGAGGACATCTGAATTTGTCATCTGCCTCACAAAATAAAATGAAGCAGCAGCTGAACTCTTGTAAGATTCTAAGCAGGGTGTCATCCTTTTCTAAACACACAATAAATACATGGCACCAACCCCACCCACACAGACAGACACACACTTGATCCGCGAGCAGTTTTTAAAATTTGGGTGGTAGAAACGTTTGTCACACCCACAAGCTATATCTGAAAGAGGGGAATGGGAGAAAAGCCATCCATTTTGGCTTCATGCTAAATTATCAGCTTCTTGGCTTTGTGCCAGCTCAGTCATCTTATAATAATAACTGGCTCTGGGCCAAGGTTTTTTTAGAGAGAGAGAGAGAGCACACTGCTTTCTCTTTCCTCAAAAATATTTGTTAATAATCTCTATATTACTCATAATCTGTGTAGCTTAATTAAATAAAAATGTCTGTTTTAACTTCCCTGCTAACTGAAAACTGGAGGAGAGATTAAATTATTGGGAGCCTGGAATCAGTCTGGATTCCAAACATGAGACATCATGGGAACTGTTTGTACCTGGCTTTCTGCTTAAGGCCCCTGCTACCCCAAGACCTGAACACAAACACTCACTGTTTGTGAATGGCATGAAAACAAGAAAAAGGATGAAAATCTACAATGAAAGCCTACTGTTATATCGAACCATGTCTTGAACCTTGACCTGTTATTTCTGAAGATATACCACAGTGTCTCTACGTGACATGGTAAACTCTGAGAGAACTGACTTTATCTGAAAGACAGAGTTGCGATGACGCCTGATGTGATATCTTTCTAATTTCAGAATGAATCTAGTCAAACTACATTTTAAATGGTAAGGGCTGAAGAAGCAAAAAATTCCTCTAATTCAAATGAGTGTGTAGGAACTCTCAGGTCTCTCTTACTTAAATTCCATTTCTTTTGGTCTCTCTGTTGGTTTTATTATTATTATTATTATTAAAACTCCTAGAGATGACCCGCTGTGATTGTATAAAAAGCCCCACATTCATCTGAGGTGCAACCACAAATAATAAGCATAAAAAAAGAAGAAAGCATATTTCATGCCTTTTGAACGTAAGATAGAGCAAAAAGGAAAAGAACACATACTAAAGAGGTTTCCCTGAAGTTATAGGAAGAACTCCCAATATTAGTGCAGTGGTAAATAAGCTTGCTCAGTATTTTCATTAATGTCTTACCATTTGTTCCTTTTTCAGCTTAGCTAATATTTTATCTTTCTCTTGCATAAAGAATCCTAAAAATTGTCCATGTACAAAAGTTCCTCTCTTGGGTTTTTATAGCTATCCATGGTTACAATTTGCATTAGTTATTACAGCTATTACTGTCCTGTGCTGACCTGCAGTAAACCTATGAAGAAGTGTGTAAGACAAACATCAAGAAGTGGTTGAAGTTCAATTCATGCTGGACATGTACCCAAATCCCTGGGTGTTGAATCTTATCAACACTGACGTTCCTTAAGCTTTTTTGTAGCCAAAAGCTGCCTAACTGGGCTGCAAAGCCTTGAAGAACAATTTTTATTTTCAAATTCCCAGAACCTCTTATTTTCTTTCTTTTTTTTTACAGTATTTTTAGTCCTTCTACTTTGGGGGCTGTCACTAAGGGGATGATGATATCACAGGAGGCATTCAGCACTTCACAAGATTAGGTCTCTGGTCCTTGCCAAAAATTATAAAGAGTTGAAGACTCAGAAAAGGAAAATAAAACTTCCTTCTCTGAAACTGGGCAGATACAAAGCAAGCTGAGGTGCAGATGCCATAACACCTTCTTTTATTGCCTCTTCATTCTCTTTATTTATCACTTAAATAGTCTGGATCCTATCAGACAAATGTCAAGATCACTGGGATGGAGACTATTTCCTTTGTTATTTGTACAGTGCCTTGCAGAACCAAATTCTGATACCTGGTTAGCCTGTACAAACCAATGCACTATAATAATAACTACCAGCAACAATAACTTAGAAGCATGAATCATTTTCACTTTCAGAAAAGTTCATGTCCCATTATTGGTCAACTTTATACAAGGCCATTATTTTAACTGGAGAAAACAAATTCATTTCCAGTGGAGAAATTGAACAAGAGTGTTTGTATTTTTCATATGTAAGGACCAAGAATCATGATGATAATCTTTAAGATATGACTTGACAAATTTCATTCTGTGTAGTTTCTCTAGAAATCTTATTATTTTCATCTTTTCTGTCAAAATTTCAGCTGAAAGCTCGCCTGAACTACAGAGGACATACACTAAGAACTTTCATGCCCAGATGAAACTGGATGCATCACTCTGGTGGAAAACTCTCTGGTGGAAACCTCTCTGGTTTAAAGACTGCAGGAGAGATTGAATGTACTTTGTGTAAAATTTGGAAGGTTTATAGCTTCAAATGCAAGAATGCTTTAGAGACTGGACTGCTGCTTTATAATGCAGTTGATTAAGAGTGGCAGAGATCATATTTCTTGTATTCTGAGGTAAAAGTGCATATAGGGTGGGAAAGTAGAGCCTGCGTGTCAGGCCCTATAAGGCATGAAGTGCAAAGGGTGCCCTGCAGCAGTGTGCTGGCTTGGCAAAAGGCTTGTGCAGGGAGCTTCAGAAAACCTGAGGTACTCCTTAGCATGCTTCTGGGGGACAGTGACCTTGTCCAGGCCTCCTGGCACAGCTCCCACTGTGGCGTAAGTTAAGAGAACCAGTTCTGAGAAGGAAATGAGTGCACAGGACTCTCCATGCAGAAACTGAGATTCCAGTGGTGGCTTGTGCTCATTATATAGTGTGAGATCACAAATAGAAGTTTTCACACTTGCCCATCTGCCACCAACTGACTCTAAAGAGCTGGTGAATCATACACTTAAAAGAGGGCGAATTTTTCCCCGCTGCCATTGGAATGTGTTTTGAAATTAAATATGCACAGTACAAAAGCTGAATAACAAGGTTGGGCTGATCACACCAGACACTGTGTATAATGCTACAGACATGAGGGTCAGGGGTCTAGGCCAAGACCATGGCCCTTAGTCACGGCATCAATGAAAGCTGATTCTTCCTTCCCCTTGGTGTCCCTTTCCACGTCTGAAGAGACTATTGAAAGAAAGATTTCTTTGAGAGGAGCCAGGGGAAAGAAAAAGGGGGGAGGGGGGATAGAAGTTTAACTAACATAAATATGGTAAAAAAATATTATTTTTGTGCTTGCATATGGTACTTTTTCTATCTATCTATCTGCATACATTTTCCATTTGCTATTTGTAATTATGGTTTTGGCTTTACAATGTATTCATCAGTGACACTGTGATCCTTTTGTTCTGCTGCATATTAAAATGGTTCAGAAGACAGATTCAAAAGGTCTCAGGTTCCCAAGAAGAAACATAATAGGGGTAATGCATGGCAAGAACAGTTTCTGCTTTCTGCAAAACAGGAATAAATAAGGGAGCTATTGCATTACACTTTGTGTACAGTACTGTACTCTTTGTCAAAGTGTTAGACAGATTCTTATCCATTGCAAATCCTAGTTCTTATCCTGATTTATGCCTTGAAATAATTTTTAATTTTTCCCATGCTTACAATGGAAACCAGGTAGGATTTATAGAAGCATTATAAGCACATTATTTTTGTGAAGAGCAATGTTAATATGATCATTTTGGTCATCCAAGAAAAAAAGAGAAAAAGGACAAAAGAATGTTTTTGGTTTTCATTCCCACTTTAAAAAGTAAGTTTTCTTTGGGTGTGACTAATCTAGATGAAGTATAACTGTATCCATTACCCATTGTAGGTTTGTGCAATATGTGACAGCTGTTTGACCCCGTCACTAAAGTCCCCCTTGCCATGGAAAAGAGACAGGAGCATGTGAAGATAAAACACCCTTTATTCAGACTACCAGACAGAAACAGACTCCTTGGTTCTCTGGCTGCCAGAGAGACTGTGCATCTTATGCATCTGTATGTCATCACAAAAACCTTTCCAACCCATGACCTGTATAGCCCAGCTGTGGATGGAACAGAGCATGCTAAAGATGTCAGACCTCAGCTGCCTCAGGACTCGGCTTTGCCTCAGACATGCTACCTGCCTCCCTGGAAACATGACTCCAGCATCCAGGCTTAAGGTTAGATTCAACCACATGGCAAATGAGGAGGCAGCTATGAGCACAGCTGAATGGCACAGGCTCCAGGATGTCAGCAATATTTGTTATCCCTGGGACGTGTGTGTTTCTATCCACCGCAGTCAGCCACATGCAGTCATGGAAGAATGGTCAACTGTCCGTCCAAAATCAGTATTTGACTGTTGTTTTTACAGTGGTT
This sequence comes from Aleadryas rufinucha, assembly GCA_013397815.1. Lineage (NCBI taxonomy): Eukaryota > Metazoa > Chordata > Aves > Passeriformes > Aleadryas > Aleadryas rufinucha. The sequence continues at coordinate 339,508 of VZTH01000558.1, forward strand.
TTTGGTTTTTTTTCACTTAAGCACGTGACTAAGTGGTGCAGCATCTGAATGAAGATACTTCAACTTGCATTCATGCTAATAGGCCCAGAAGGGGAGGCAGAGTTGTCAAATGACTGGGACATTGAAGTTAATTTTCTTCATTATGAAGTATCCACTAATGTGTCAGTAGGAGCTATCGTACCTGCAGGATTTTGTATCTTTGTACAGGGCTGGGTTTAAAATATACCAACTTATTCTGTGCTACCTGGGCTGCCTGTGAGTCCCTCTGAACTTCTGAACTGCACCTTGGAAACATGGCTTTAGGGGGCCAGTCCTCAAGTTCTTGTCTATAAAACACATACAAAGTATTAGTCCTAGCTCCCGTTTCTTGTTGGCCTAATAGCATAAAAAGAAGTGACAGGATTTGATGAAGGGCTCCACGTGAGTCATTATTTCAGGAAATAATGAGCATTCTGTCAGTTATTTGTTCTTCCTTACCACATAAAAGCAAGTGATTCTTCTCATCCCTTCATTTTCCAGACATTACACACCCAAAAGTGATGGAATCAAATGAACACAAAAAGTATCCAAAGAAGTACATAGAAAAGATGGGCTCAGGTAGCAAATATAAATGTGCTGCTCTTAAACACTGAAGACTCTGAAATATTTAAGCACGTGCCACATGTTAGCAACATGGCTATCCTACCTGACTTCAGTAAGAGACCTTTATCTCACCTGTGTTCTTTGGGGAGTCTGAAGATCAAAACCACATTTACCATGTAGCATTCATGTATAGAACAGTACAAGCAAATTCAAAAATGTTATTGAATTCCTTTTCTTTATGTGTCTTCAGAATAGAGCTGCTATGCATGTTTATGTGGAATTAATGTTGACTATATATCACTGACATTATGGTTAAATAATTAGTGTTGTCTCAGTTGCTAGCAAGTTGCTGTTCTTCACTTTGTGAGTTTAATTCCTCCTCAAGGAAATTTGGATGGATCTCTGAACTGAGAATTACTAAGTAATTTTTTTAAGCATTATTTTTGGTAGTCTCACTTGTGCCTTTTTCTGCTGGTAGTACAGCTGCTTAAGAGGAAAAGTACTCACCCAGTGTTCAGAAATGTGCAGGATAAAAGCCAGCTAACCAAATATTTTTCCCCACCTCAGCCTCCTCTCTTCTTCACACATTCAGTGTCTTTTATCTTCTTCTCTATCAGTCTTGCTCCTACTGGTTCTTGAGCAGCAAAGACAAATTGGCCATTAAGGCAAAAATGGTAACTGATGTACTTCTATGCTTACTCTGAGTCAAACTGCACATAGCCTAGAGAACGTGCAATTAGGTGACTGTGATCTTTCCAAACAAGGTCTTTTCTTCTGTCTCTTCTAAATGAGCAGTGCTTTTCATATATCTATATTTTCCAAGGATGTGTTTAAGGGATGAGAATTTGGATATAGTACTTTTGTGAGGATATTGCTCAAGTCTCCTAGGTTCTGCCTTTCACAAAGGTAAGAGAAGAATGTTCAGCTTATTGGTGGTATTTTACCCCATGGAGACCCAGTTTGCTTCATTTCTATTCAGTTCTTCCTTGGAACAGGGAGTTGGAGAGGTTGTTGTCGTGCACTGATGCTCACCAACATGTCACCTCAGTGACTTCTGCAGAAGTTCAGTGGGAGGTAGGAGGCACTGCCTTCACGGTATCTTGTCTGTGAAAAAATTAGCTCCTCCTCCAACTCCACTGGAGTTCCCACAGGAGCAGTTTTGCTGCTCAAAACATAGCTGTTAGCTGACAGAGGTGGAGGTACGTATTTTGGCATAGCACATGGCCTTTGAGGACTTTGTGCTTTGCTCTGTGCACACGTCAAGGTCTACATTCGTGCTGCTCATGCCCTCAAGCAAGCAGTACTGATCCTGCAGAAATGCAGTGCTGATAAGCACGGGATATACTGATCAGAGCACATAGCTTTGTGGAGTCAACTACATCATGTCCCAAAGTATGGCCAGAATATGTGCACCTCTGCACCTCATCTACCCTTTGCAAGTCTGCTGGTGGGTGAATGCTTATTCTCTTTCCTCTCTATAATTCACTTTATCAACTGTTTTGTCTTATGCTCTTTTGAATACTTGTGGTTCAGCAACATCACTATGAGTCACAAAACTCTTGTCCATGGCTACAGTTTCCTTGAATGCTTTGCTATCATCAACTCATGCAGGATATTTCTTTGATTTGTCCTATGACTTCTTCAGAAGAATTTCACGTTAGAAATAACTTTCCATACTGCTACACTGATAGGTTTTAGCTCAAGTAGATATATGCATTCAGGTGTTGAGCAATCTTTGCTGTAAACTACTAGTTAAAACAGTTCCAAGAACAGATAGGTGAGAATAACAGGTACAATAATGACCTTCTAATGCCTATAAAGGGTGTTCCTCTCAAATGAGGCATTTCATAATTTTCCTAGATGGGAATAATGATCTTGGGAAAGTATTGCCCCAAGTACAAGAGATGGAACCTTGTGTTTCCTCTGATCCTCTATTGCTGTGTCAAGCTTTCCCTTTATGGGGAGAAAGATGGTCCACAGTCATTTGAGATGAGCATTTTGGGATCTCCAGAAGGCCTTTAATGGGAAGTCAGAGAATTAAAAAATTGAGGGGCGAAATTTATGCCTATTTAACACTTTAACTGTTGGGGCATGTATAATACCAATATACTACAGCAAAGGTAAATTTATATAATTCAGTGGAACAGAGAAAGAGATGAAAGAAATTCTCTCATAAAGACTGCAGAATTATGAAAGGGGAAAGAAACTCAGAAACGCAACAATGGAACATGCAGAACATACAGCAGCAATACAAAAACTACCCCTGTTTGACCTTGCAATTTGAATCTGGTCATTCTAGAGTGTATGGAATTTGAAAATATTAAGCACTAGAAAAATGTAAAACATTCATAGAATCATGGATGCTGCCTAGAGAAACTGTTGTGAAGGTTTTCTCATTACTGATACTTGGAGAGGGTAGTGATAGAAATGACTGAGGGATGAGTAATACGTAAAAATATCCACTCAGACTGATTCAAACCAATATGAATTATGCCTGAGTCAATAATGAGCGTAGGATAGACATACTGGACTTGATTTTCCTCTGGCTTACAACATTGAAAATTAAAATTAATTCAAGAGACTACATACTACTATTAAATGTGGGAACACCTACTTACAGTTTGTAAGATCCATACTGAGGGAGAAGCTCTGTTTTGTAATTGAGTTCAAAAAATTGGGTTGAAAACCCAGCATTTGTCTCAAGCCATTAATTTCTGTGTTCTGTCTCCTTTTAATTTATATTCACAAGTTGTTGAGATCAAAAGCACTCAAAATAGGGACTTTTCTTGCTTAAAATCTGCTAAGAGTACCCAGCAAATCTGCACCAGGAGGTATAAATATGGACCATGCATGTTATAGTGGGAATGAATCCAAGGTCTAGAGGAAGACAGCTGAATTAGCATGAGTGGTCTATAAGTATATCACCTGGTTCAGTGCTTCTTGAATGAAACATATACAAGACTTTGGTTTCTTATCATCTTTTGGACCTATCATCCTTTTGTTTACTTTTGCTTTTGTTATTTCACTGCAAATAAAGAGATCTTTGTTTCCCTGTAATCTCTGACACTACATGGTACTGTGATGAAAAGGATCATAAAGGGATAAGGTAGAATGGCACATTACCAGCCACTGCTGGCAAAGGCTAAAAAAGAGATTGAAACTTTTTTTTGTTTGTATTAAAAAAAAATCCTCAAAAATTTACATTATGTCTTTTAAAGACATTTTTAAAGGTATTTTGTTGTTTGTTTTTTTTTAATTTCCTCATTTATTTGAATATATGCTGTTTGTTACAGAAAAGCAATTCTTTTTCATGTACCTTTAAAGTATTTTCCCTTCCTGTATATTATCTCCTTAAGTTTTGTAAAATAATTACAAATTTTAAAGTGTGTGGATTGTCTGGGTTTTTAAGTTGAAGAACAATTAAACCTTGATGTGTTTTTTGATGAATTCCCATGATAAGGTTGCTTACCGCTCAAACCCCTCTTCCTTGTTATAAACTTTTAAACAAATATATTCCTGTCCATTCTAGTGATTAGTCTCAGAAAGAAACTCAGCAACAGTCTCAAATTCTATGCAGGAAAACAAAGGGACAAGAAGGGCTAAAGGATGATGTGCTATGCCTGGGTCACCATTCTATTCCTTTCTAAGCTTCACTCTTCCTGTGTGACCTTGGACCTTATCCCACATCTTGTTACTCTGTAAAATAGAGGTAGAAATACTTGAAATTGCACAGAGGTATTATGAGAGAGATAAACATCAAAGTCTGGGAGGTGCTCAAACACTACAGAGATAGAGACAAGTTAAGTACTGTACATAGAAAAAACTCCATTATATGACTGAAAACGCCAAACAACAGGGCTCTAATCTTTAGACTTACAGTTTAAATGAAGCCTTGTCACATCCCATTGTGTAGTTTTCATGAATGTTTATTTCAATAGTCCTGTTGCAGTGACCATCTGGAATAATTTGGTTGCACAGTATTTCTCCAGGTACTAATTAGTTTCCTAAATTCTCAGAACAAGGGCCCAAGCATTACCAAAATCTGATCAACATAAGACCTGAAGGGTCAGGTCATCTTAGTTGATGCCAAGCTCAGCCAGGAGCTGATTTGGTATCAAATTACCATGGCTTAAGAAGTTACTGGGTATTCACTAGGCTCTGGGACTTCTGTTCATATATGCACTTTACTCATGGAAAACGCAAGGTAATATAACCTATCTTAGCTGACTTTCAGTGCAGGCTGAGGGCATGCATGTATTGATGAATCTTAAGCATTTCACATGGAAAGATCCCAATAATTAAACAGGTATAATTTTGTGTGTACAAAAGCTTTTTAATTCCACCCCAACACGGCTGCTAAGCAAGAGTTAGTCAGCATTTCTCACTCTTTTCCTGCTGCTGGAAAATAGGCTCATATGTTCATTCTCCTCTTCTCTGACTCACTCTCCTCTCCAGAAACTCAGAATGATAGGGAAGGATCAGGGTCTTTAGGCCATTAGGTCACTGGTCCCTTGTGGTGGTGTCCCCGCCCACTGAGTCAGCTGGGATGTGGCCAGTTCCTGCCAGTCAGGCCCTGGCCATCCAATGGCTCAGTGACTCTGAGTCGGAGGGTGTCTCCCTGGGCGGAGACACAGAATAGGAGCCACCCTTAGGGTGGACCCCTGGGTGGGGAGACCAAGGAAGAACCTCCCCTGCTTCCAGAAGATTCCACAGAACACAAACCATGGTTGGTTCGTGTAAAAGGACCCTCCCCATGGACAGTTTATGATTGGTACTTTGCCCTTGGTACCTCCCATTTACTTGTACCCCATTGGTTGCAGGGACTTCCCCCGCCCCCTTTTCCCTTCCCTTAAAACCCCGAACACAGACTGTGCTCCGTCGGAGATTTCCCTTCTCCTTGTTCATTCATAAACAGTGATGGAGATCTCTCTCTCTTGCCTCCTTCCTCCGGCGCTTGGCAGCATACATGCACACACACCTGCATCCCTCGAGGCAGGCTATCCTACCCTGGGGCCGGCCAGCCTCCCATCGGCTGTCTGACCCTGACTGCACCGGATTAAGAGCAGTCCTTCAGGAGGGCCGCTTGGTGTCCCGGGCAAACACCGAGCTATCCTGAGGGAGCCAAGCGGACAGTCCCTCGTGTTAAGCTGGGATCGTGTTAAACTGGGATCAAGCCTCTAGATTTCTCAAAGCCTTTTTGTAGGTTCCACGATCTCTGTCTCAGGACAGAAACTCTGTTGCAGTGAACAGCCTCTCAGCTGTGAAGACTACGGTGCCATATGAAAGTAGAAAGAAGGGATAGTAGAAGGTGAATGTTTGCTGCAGTAGCATTTTTTGCTTCAGACACAGCCCTGTTTAATGAGGAATTCAGAGGGGTTTCATGAAGTCAAATGGCAATAAAGCCTAGTAATAAGATTGCATATAGACAGTGAAATGCATCTATGGGATAATAAAATAGCCAATGTAAATAATCGTCATTTAAGCTAAAACAGCTGATCACAGTTGCATTCTCCTGAACTGAAAAAAATAAAATAAAAATAGAGCAGTGTAACTTTAAAATTACGAAGACATCCACACATTGCTGTTCCGATGAAACATTTTAGAACAAGTCTGATTGGAGGCTGGTCAGTTTGTGCCTGATGCCTAATGGAGAGCTTATATTTACCACAGTCCCTAGGGCACTGCTTTATCTTCAAAGCTTGAGCCAAGAAAATTTGCTTGTTCAAGTTGTCTGCAGGCTGTTTTTCTTTCTTTCTCTCTTTCTTTTTTTTTTCCTTTTCCCTCCCCTCTCTCTCCCTCTCCAGATCTTCATCCTGGCTCAGTTAACAAACCTATTAATCCCTAGTCAAGTGCATACATGCAAAACTCTGAAGAAAGAAAGCAAATGTGGAAGAAAAGAAACAACTGTACAGACCAACACCAGCACTACTATTTTCCTTCTGGTTTTATCTCTGTATTCAGCAAAATTTTATGCATGCATATATTTTCCAACAATGCAGCAAGATATAGCTTTGATATATCGACTTCGCTGCGAACTTGGGCCAATATCTATCTCATAACAGTGGCCACTACTTTGTTCAAAAGATGGTATCAAATGATAGGGCTGTTTCAGGAGCAAATTTTCAAGATTCCAGTGGTGTGCTATTAATATAAATTCTGTTATGAGTCAATAGGTTTTGGGCACTTAATTCCCATTTGTGTTTTTGAAAGATTTTTTTAACTGGCTATCAGTCTTTCACTAATGTATTAGGGAAGGAAACGGATACCAGAAATACTCTTTTTAAAAGTACCTCTGCAACTATGGCTATAAATTAACCAATTAAATATGTAAGATCTATGGTTAGACACCTGCAGACTCAATTGAATAAACAGCAGTCAAATAGGGTCAATTAAATCTACACAACAGTAGTACTCACACCAACATGTGAGACTGAAGATACCCATCAGTATATCCTATTACTTGAATGTGCTAGTGTTTTGAAAATTTTACTCCCTGTATGTTTATGGCTATTTATCCCTTCCCTTCGTCCCACCCACCCATCAATTATATCATTCCTATGGAATGTGACTTAATGTGGAATACTGAACCTCTTCATTTCAGGGCATGCACAGTGTTTACCTGTAGCTTGTGTGCTACTGTATCTTAATAGGATCTTGAAGGAGCGTTCAAGGTTATTTAGTTTCCATGTTTAATTCATTCTTGAACAGCTTTAAATAGAGACTGACAGCATGTTAATATTTGATAATCATAACCATCAGCAAAGGGGAGAATCAATGATCACCTAATACTTCTGTTGGTTTTAGGAACGGATCCTGTGACTGAAAAGTCAAAGTCATTAATCAGCCCCTAGAATGATCCACATAAGACAAACTACATTCTCCCAGCACATAAAGCATGTTGTCTCCTGTTCATGCATGTTATCTTTCAATTTACATTTTATGCAGATTTGCCTAGCTCTATGATCTCCAATCAATTTTCTGGCCTACAAGGATGTTTTAAACACTTCCAACTCCTTCTCATTTTCATCTGCAGTAGAAAATGCTGCTGGCTGAAGCTGCAGCTAGGAGATGGCATGTTCTGAGCAGGGGGGAAATCCATGTCTGTGTGATACAAAGAACAGCCATTTGCTAAGAGAAATCCTGTTCAGGAATGGCTTTAATGAGAACCAACTAACTAGCACTACTGCTTATATAATTTTATAATGTTCATATTACTTTTTGTACTGTTTACATTAAGAGTATATGTAAACAAAAAATAATGGAAATATCATTTGTTCTATTATACTATCAGTCTCAGTTGTGCCTACAATTTTTTCATACTGCATCATTTTAGACCCAAATCCCAGTTTCTGTCCTAAAGGGCCAGTAACTGAATACAGCTCTGGATATGCAGACAGTTCAACAAAGTACAGAGGAATATATTTCAAAACATACCTGTGGTGGACAGCATTATTAGTACAATTGAACAAACAGACACAAGTGATCATAAATTGATATTTTTGCATGTTTCCATTAATCTGGGGTCTGGAATTATGCCATCTTCTTATATCTGATCAGTTACTTTCTCAGAGCTATTTCCTTTCTATCACTTCAGCCAGCAGCCTGCATTTCTGGTACTTAAGGTCTTGAGATTATTCTCAGTGACAAATGATGATGTATGTACACACAGTTTAGTACTTCTCTCTTGAAGTTTAACTCACTGGGAAATGCTATGGACCTCAGAAATCAGACTCTTTGTTTTTTTGGTTTTGGTATTAGAGAAGAGAGGCATCCTGCTTTAATACGAGACTTTAACATTTGGTTTGGAAGTATTTGCTGACTTTCACAAGCCCACAGAGAAGACAAGTCTCTTGACATGCACCTTGTGCTTTAATCACAAGAACATCCTTAATTAGCGGAAAATTATGACACTGAGTCAAACAGATCACTTGTGGAATAAGGTAATACTCAGTGAGAGTGACAGTGGCAAAATTTGGCCCTTGGTAAATGACAGTGCTGAGTACCTCCCTAGGAATTTGATGAGAATGCACAGTAACTCCCTTATCTAAAAGTCTGAAGCTTTCCTACCTTTCCTTATGAATGCAAAATATTTATAAATATGTTCTATTATTAATAATAATAATAATATGTGTTCTATATGTTCTAGTATTATTATTATTATTTCCTAAAAACACATAGCAAATTATTAATTTTCTTTTTATTCTTATTTGAATGAAAAAAAGTATTCACATCTCTGTTATTAATTGGTTGAGATTTGCAAAACTGCAGAATTACTGAAGGAGTGGAACTGAAAATCTTACCATTCATTCACTCACATGGCACTCACCAATACCGCAGTTCTTCCAAGAGTTCCTTTTCTTATCTATATGTTTGAATCGTGTTGCTTTCTGTGTTATAACACCACCTCTTTGTAAAAGAGATGACTGCTGTTCACTTCTCAGCTTTAATGGGTTTTGTGTTTATTTGTTCCCCAATACTCTCTTACCATATTTCTTTTTACCATTGGAACAAACCTGTGGCAATAGGTTTGATTCTTTTGTCAGTATACTGGATTTACTAGATCACTGTGCATCTCAAATATTGCTAAAAGGTTATATAATTTCTACAAAGTGGAGTGGAATGTCATTCATTTTCTGTGGTTTTAATCACAGCGTACTGGTTCAGAGTGAAAATAGGGTAAATATTTTTAAGAAAAGTAAATACGCCCATTTATCATTGATAACATTCAAAATTCATCATGCTTCAACTTTCTCAGATCTATGGTTAATATTATGCATCGCTTCTGCTGAAGCACTCACTACAGATAACTCAGAAGCTCATAACTCTCCAGCTGCAAGCTGAAAATTTATCCAGCGCATGGATTGTATGTCACCAGTGAGCATTCTGGTGACTTGTAAAAGCTGGTGCTCTGACCTTAATAATTGCATAAGCTCTGCATAAGTCTTCTGGCTATGAGGTATTTTCTTACTAGCTGTAGAAGTTCTCAAGACCACACGAAAAAGTAGATCAGAGTAGATACTGCAGTGATCCTGCACGCATTGGGAAGAAATGCTTCCTCTGGAGTGGAAAGAAGGCATAAGGGGCCAAAATTGTAATAAAGACATGAAGTTATAACAGGAATAAATTTAGCTCCATGAGTTTAGATGAGCAGCCTGGACAAAATGGTACGTGACAGCTCTTCAGAGACAGGTTTTCCTCTGAGTCTGTACTGCCACTTTAGCACTACATGTTTTTCTTAGCCCTAATCATATGCAGTGCAAGAAAGAAAAGAAACTCAGCTGCTTCTAAGTGCTGAAAAAGACACTAGCTTTAGAGTTCCAGATGAATGGGTAAATGGGTAGATGGACAGACAGTAGAACCCCACCAAATAAACTCCTCACAATATGAGCTTGCCAATTTTCTGGTTATTTTTCTCAATGGGTTAAAGAGAAGCACATGGTTTTAATACCTGGAAATGTCAGGCTCCATATCACGGTGTTCTGACATTGACCAAATCTTTTATACAGGACAGCTGAGTTTCTCCATCTTATGAAAAAGAAAGACAGTAAAGAAATGTTTCTCCCTTTTCCGTTCTGTCAAGACTTCAAAATAAAGTGAATGGCAGAACTTCATAGTTAACCAATATATTGTGCTATTATCATTCTAAAAATATTTTATGAAGGGTTAGGGAAATCATGTAGACTGAAGAAAATAAAAACTATTTTCAAATACAGAAAGATTGTTTAAACCAATTATCATTGAATGAACTAATTAGTTTACTCTAGTCGAATTCTGGATTGACACTAAAATAAAATTCTAAAATCTTCTAAAATTTTATTTCAAAAAAGTCTATAATCACTCAACCAACAACAGAACCACAGTCATTAAACTTAAGAACTTTATTGTAATAATGAGTTTGTTATCAGAGGGGTCCTTTGTGCAAGCAACTTTCCACTAGCATTTTTACAAGGCATTTCAATTTTAAGCAGCAAAAGTTCTACCTTTGGATATTCTTTCAATGATCAAAAGCCATTAGTATGGTAAAATTATTCGTATTTTTCTAATATGCCTTTTGGGTTTTTGTCTGCAAGTGTTTGAATGTGCAGTTCACTGTAGAAGTTTAGATACTGGTCCTCTAAATATTGGAAACTGGTGCGAATAAAGTCGTAGAGAAACAACTACTTTGATTTACCCTTGCAATATATTTTTAGTCACAAAAATATTGCTATATTTTTAATATATGCAAATAGCATGAACATGGAGCACATGCTTGAATTCTTTGTAAAATTCCTTAATCTGCTGGACAGCCATGGTCACATATTCAGACAAAGCAGCAAAATTACTGGATGAAGAGAAAGTGGCACATGTAATGTATTTGAATTTTAGAGAAGTATTTGATACAGTGTCTGACAAAACCTTACTTGAAAACCTAATAGAAGTTGTCTTGGAGAAGAACGATGTTGTATGGATTGAAAACAAGCATTAATCGATAAATAGGTAAACAATACTGCAGTGAAAGGGTAATGACAAACCACAGTGTCATGATCAAGGAGAGGTGCCCACCAGGGCACCAGAGGGAACAGTCTTTGGTCTACCATGACATCTTTATTGACAAACTTGAGTACAGAGTAAGCAACATACTGACAAAGTTAGTGGATGATGCTAAATGTGCAGGAGATGTAAAGGAGATGAATCAAGACTTAGATGATTTAATTATAACAGCATGAATAAAGAGTAGTTAAAAGAAATTTCCAGTCATTTCAATGTACAAGCACAACAGATGGATACAAGAAATACGGCAGAGAAATAATCTGAGGGCTATAAAGTCTTCTGAGGAATGATCCAGAAGGAAGATCTAGAAGTAGTGGTTGACAATTAAAAATTAATATGAGCTCTACATATAACATAGAAGCAAACAAGGACCATGTCAGGTGTGGACCAGAGGCACAGAAAAATAATTTCATAGACTATCGTGTAATGAAGTTATAGTCTTTTCTTACATAACTGTGGTCTTCCACACTAATGGAATTATTGCTTTTGGTCCTGGGAAACTGATAAGAAAGCGTATCATCTGGAGCAACAAATAAATAAATGATCAGAGGAGAGCTACGTAGGAAAATAATGGGAAAAGCTAAAGCATGCTTGATATTTAAGAATATGCATCTGGAAATCACAATCCTTCACATAGTTGATAACTGAAAATGAAATACTTTTTTAAGAAGAAAATAAAACTGAAACCAACACCTTAAGACTGAAAGAAGGATGCAAGCTGAAGAAAGGACAATATTCTTTATTTACATTAAGTATGAGTAGCAGAATTGTTGTCATACAGGAATGATGGAGCAAACATGCACAGGTGGTTTTGACACTAAAAGTCTCCTTTGAGGTGGCACATGCACACCTGATGCATCTGGCCTAAACGACCAGTAGGGTTGAAACCTCCACATATGGTAACCTAAATTGATTTAGAACATATGCATGCAGGGGGCCTGTCTTCTTCTCTAAGGATTTGTTCAGTCATAGAAAAACTGAGATGGAAAAAACAGAAAGGAAGGTCAGTAGCATCTGGAAATTGGCTGTCCTATAGGGAGATCATGCAGCTCAAATGCCCTGGATTGGCTTTGGAAATACAATTTATGTCTCCCTGTGCCAGCTTTGATGAATTTGGTGCAACATTACATTGCAAAGGGTGTCTGGGAAATTCTCTGACTATCATGTGAGGTGTCAACATGTATGTAGAGGTGTTATGTAAAGTCTAGTACGACTATGGTAATCAGACGTATCAAGTGACAAGCTGCTCACAAAGTCTTGGAACCCGGGAGCTCTGTGCATGGGGATGCACCTGGATTAAGAAGCAGACAGTCTCTGCACAAGGTCAGAGGAGAAAGGAATTGGGCTTCTCAAGCAGGTGCTGCCCCAACTTACCAGATGTTCAGGGACCATGGGCCAGGGCTTCTCACAGAATCAGCTGTAGTGCATTGCCCAAGGCAATGAGCTGTGGGCAGTTTGACCAAACTGGTGTGGGAAGTGTTTTGAGAGGCATGGTGCACCAGAAAGCCAAAATGACTCTTCACACGTAGGAGAAGTTGGGAGACATAAAAAGCAAAGGTAGGATGCTGTGCCATTTGTCTGTCAACAGCCTTTCTGGGGAGGGAATTGGACATTTCTTTCCATGTTTCAGTAGACAGGGTCACTCCTGCTGCATTTCTGGGACTTTGAGGCCAAAAGGAGATTGGTGTTATGATAAGTTTCAGCAAAAGTGATGGCAATAATAATTACTTTAGTCTGAGAAAAAAGTTCAATTTTGTATAATCACCATATGGCATTAGCCTTGTTAGTACAATTTGGTAGAGGTCACCTTAGAGACAGAATGGCATTTCTTTTCTGCCTTTGCCTGGAATCTCTTTTGAAGTCATATTTTTCCCTTGTTCTGATGCGTAGGGTTCCAGACCACAGCATATGAATATATCTTGTACCATCCCAGAAGTATAAGTATCTACCAGAAAATCAACATTAAAAGCATCTAGAAATTGTGTAAATACTGCATGAGCAACACATGATGTTTGTACAGTTCTTCTTTCCTCCCCAAGGGTCCTAGAGCGTTTTATTCCCTCATCTGACACTGAAATGCAGCCACCTCTGGGGTGGAAGCCAGCAGCCATTCAGCATCAGGGACAGTGCCATATTTAAGCAAGATAAATGCACAGAAGAAAGACCATCTGTTAGCATGCCAGTCAATTTGTAGATACAAGTAGATCCATAGCAAGTTGTGACAAATCCGTGTGCCAGAGCCCCCTCCAATATTTCTAGCAGAGTACAGACAAGCATAAGGAAGTCATTTGTGCACGCCCTAATGGTGCTCTCAGCCTGCCTGGGTGGACTTTGCTCTCTGTGTTATCACAGTTCCCCTCTGGGACAGGGGACAGAGCAGAGTTGATGTTATCAGTCAATGGCTCCCCTATGTAAGGGCATGAAGGTAGGCATGACAACTTTTTTGCTCAGCTCTAGTCAGTGGCTTTTGCCAAAGTCTTGAGCCAAAGCTCCTCCGGACGAGTGCCCAGAAACATTTGGCTCTAAAACCAAGCTGAGGGATCTCTAAGAGCCAAGTTGTAGAAGCCTCATGGAGTCTCTGTGGCCAAAACCATGGAAAAGGAAATTAGCTTTGAATAGAGCCCTTATAGATCAAACACCCAGAGTAGACTAAACATCTTTGACAATGAGTCTAATATTTCATGGCAAGGCAATTTTGCTCAGTAATTTGTTCAGATCTAAATGCTTTTAGTTCTCTAAGTTCATTTCTCACTAAATTATTTTCTCAGGACAGTTTGTTTGAACATAATAAGGAATCCAAGCCTCAGCTATAGCAGGACCTGTGCAATACAAGTGCATGTGCTATAATACCTTATTTTCCATCATGGGGATTTAATCAAATTCACTAAAATGATGGCCTATAACAGAGATTTTTCAATAATATATGTTAAAAGGATTATTATGTAATGACTTAGAAGTAGGGAGTGAAAAGATGATAGTGTGTTTCAGCATACAATATGCTATGAAGTATTAGCTAAACTATTGGGAGCCCACACAGGTCTCCACTACCCTCAGCACTTGTGAGTCATTGTGGTCTTGTTTGTTTCTCTGATAAATTCAGTAAACTGGGGTGTAATATATCACGCAGCAGTGCCATATATCATTCCATTCTCTAATAGGAACATAAAACAACCATTGATTGCAAACAGGCTCTTTTAAAGATTCACTACACTGTTTGGCATTTTCAAATGTTTTTATGTTGGCAAGCTATTATAATAACTCATATGGGATCAAAATGCATATAACTTATTCCAAAGTATTCCACATGCTAATTAAGTAAACAGAAATGCATTTGTCTGTACCTCCCCCATCAAAAGCAAGCATGCTTATTCTCCAGAACATTATTTCACTTCAACTTTTCCTCTTTATGTATCATTCCAAGCCTTCTTCCCCCACCTCCAGTATTCATAATTCCTGTTCACTGAGTCTCTTGTTACTGTCTCTGTCTTTTCATATATCTAAAATATTAAAGTAAAGCAAGGCAATGAGTCACTTTTTATCTCTCCAAGGAGGAGATAGGAAGATGACACATTGTGCACTGATCTTACTAAGAAAAATATAGTAAATGTGGAGGGGTTTTTTTGTTTTTATTTAATCTTTATCAAAACTGCATTTCACGAGCCATCTTCATTTCTGAAAAAAACAAGAGAGAGCAAAGCAAAGACAGGTGGAAGAAGCACTAAGAATTATATCAATTATGACATTTTTTTCAGTTCAGGTCAGGGTGCTGGTACTTGACTGCAGCTTGAAAATAGTAATATAAAAAAAAAGTTTGATATGTATTAATTTCAAGCAAAATAAGCTTCCTCTCAATGTCCATATGTGTAAGGTCCATTAGTATTACTCATCCACATAAACCAAGTGAAGAACAAACCTCTTAGAGTCAATTGTATTTTCACATTTGAAGTCAGAACTACAGTCTTCCATCAGTATGTTTATGGCTTATGTCTTTTTTTAGAGAGCAAGCACCACTAACACCTTCACACAGCATGGGTGGGGTGATCCCTGAACTCACATTCTGCGATCCACATTCTGCAGAAGGCAGAGGGGGAATGTCTGTCCATCTGAGTCTCCTTCCCTGCAGAGCTGGGGGGCCTTTTCAAAAGGCTCTCACTCTGAACTGGTTACTTGCTTAAGTGCTGGTGGGGGTCCAGATCTCCAACGTATTCAAGAAGGAAACTGCAGTGGGATGGGAGGACAAGGAGTGAAGTCTGGCACAAGTGAAGTGCTGGGGCTGGGACCAGGAAATTGCTCCCACTAAGGAATTTTCAAAGGAGTTCACTTGGGTGAAAATGGTCTTTGAGGTACAAATGGTTCACACCCCAACTTGTGGCTATAATCAGTTGTGCCAGAGGAACAGCCAAAACCAGCTGCTCCACGATGTCTCATTAGATCTGCCATTTTACACACAGCAGCCAAAGACGAAACAGGCAGTTGCTTGGCAGAAGCCTGAGGCTGCTTGGCACCACAGCACAAGCATGCTCTTAGCTCCGGCTGTGGCCAACCCCAGGCACAGAGAGAAAGAGAAAGAGAGGAGGAGGAGGAGGAGGCGGTGCCAACAGGCAGTGCCAAGCTTCATTATTGCAACAAGATTTACAGGTTTTGGGTTAGGTTTCTAAATAGGTAACAAAGCCTGAAATGATAGAGAAGGACACACAGGATATCTGAATCTCTCAAGAATGCTGTGAGGTCTGGAGAGACATAAGCAAAAGGAATTGTGTCATATCCATGCTCCTCTCAAGTCTGGCAGTGGGCTCCCATCCCTGGGTGTTTCTGTGAAAACAGAGGCCTAGCAAGCCAGCCTTTCAGTGCTTCACAGCATAGAGAAGGATTTTGAGTGCTATAATTGAAAGATTAGCTACAATCACCCCAAGCTCCAGTTCAGAGTCACACACCCACCAGGACTGTGTTCCAGAGTAGCTGTACATGTCCATTTACTGTTACTCTATCAAAATGCATTTATGCAAAATAACGATTGTAAAGGAAGCAGGCAGTTTAAGAGGGAGGTCTTATTATCATATGGATAGACTTTCTCTTGCGGTGTGTCACGAATCGGGTGTGGGGTTTAGATTAATCCTACCTCCTGCCCAGGCCTCTGGCAGCAGGTAGTATCTTTATTGAGGCGGCCAGCACCCCAAAACCCACTCTCGTTCGTAAGTTCTTTTAATAATGACTGGTTCTGTCTATCATAGAATAAATCATTTATTAATAGANGTGTATGTTTCAAATGTGAATTTGAAATGGATCTTCCACTTTGAGATGAAGGTTCCAACTTGCTGATACACCCCAACTTTAGTAACTATGTTGAAGAAGACAATACTAGTCCCTTCAAAATAATATCTCAGAACTCTCATTTCGGATCCCTGTGGTCCCTCACAGTTTAAGTCACAAAAATGCAGATCCTGCTAAAAGAATTCATGTATTTCATTAAATAAAGTGAAGTTTGTGGGTTTTTTGTACTTTACTGCCTTGGCATCTTACCTGTTTTCCAAGATGGTTGTTAATGGTCCTAAGATCACTCACAGCTTCTGGACATTCTGGACAGCAACCACCTGCACTAGAATGTAGAGTACAAACACTTGTACTTGGAAGCCTCAAATTTGTCTTCCCCTGAGACTTTTGCTTGGTTATTGGACTCCATTGTGGCCAATGGCTCAGCATCTCTGACGTGCAACAGCAGACTGCTCTGTGCAGTAGAGCTGTGGGAATCAGGATGGTGAGGCTGCATGCCAGACAATTCCATCAGGAAAAGTATGCCTTGTTCAACCCCTTTACCTACAGAGGGAACACTTAAATTCTCAAATCTACCCACTGCTTGCCCAGTCAGTTCATTTTTGCAGTGAAGATTTTATAAGGGTGATATTCTAAATTTAACTACATGCTCAGCCTTTCCCAGTCACCCTTGGACACAAGAGATCTTGGATCACCATTGCCATCTAAGCCTCACCTTCAGGCCAACAGGCTAAACCATTTCTGCAGGTCTCAGGAGTAGTCCTTTGACCAAACTGAGCTGAGCAAACCCTGCAAGCAAACCCTCTCATCTGTGCTTTAGGAAAAGTCTCTTGGAAAATCTGCCCTACAGCTGCCTGAGACAAACTGCAGAATGCCCGCATTGTATCCTGAAACCTCTGAGAAGAAAATACAGACCTCTGAGTACTTTGCCAAATAAGTGGTGGCTGTGCTTGTGGAGGACATGTTTATACAAGAAATTATGAAAAGTGCACAATAATGTCTAAAAGAAATAAACCCTCAAGGGTGCAGCTCTTTTTAGAGGAGAAGAGCTAAAAAAAATTATAGTTTTCAGTGTGTATCCTTAATTTTATTCTGTACCTTTGAATGTTTTGAGGTTTTGGAAGTTCCTCATTCTTACATGAAAATGTATTCAAAACTTAGTCCTCTTGAGGTATTTATTTTTCTTTCCAGTGCTAGGCAGAACCCCCCCCCCCAAAAAAAAAAAAAAAAAAAAA
>VZTH01000558.1:357136-394357 GCA_013397815.1 Aleadryas rufinucha
AAAAAAAAAAAAAAAAAACAACAAAGCAAAAGAAATATATTCATGTCTAAACCATAATCCTTGCAGTGAAGGCAAATTGGGGACTCTGAAAACAATGCCAAGTACGAAGAAGCAAAGATGGTTCCCTCCCCCAATGTTTTAAGGTCTTTTTCCCCCTCATAATATCAAACTAAGTCTTACAACTACTCTGATGGGATTTCAGGCTGAAGCAGCATACTCCAAGCACCTCAGCAGCAGTGATGGAAATCTGCATAACCCTTACAGAAAGTGACACCATCTCTTCAGAGAGCATGTAAGCCATACATCATGAACCTGTACTCCAGAAGCACGTGTGGAGAGGGAGGATGGATTGGAAGTGAACACACTTTCAGGGTAGTGTAACACAACCCTCTCCTCTGCCGTTCCCTTCTCCTGGCATCAGGGTGGATGTAATTCTTCTCATGCATTATTGATAGGCCCAAAAGCCTGCCAAGCTTGCCTGCTTTTTTTGTGACAGACAAAGGAGGGTACACGGATGGCACCTCTCACTGCTCGGGGCTCTGCTTTCATTAGGAACATTTTCTGCCTGTTCTCCAAGGGCACCCTCTGTCAGAGACTGCCACGAAATAAAAAAAATACAGCTTTGAAGTCCAGTGAATAGAAACAAAATGAATTAGCGTTCAGGTGTTCATGCAACCTGATTACAAAGGCCCAATTCAGTGGCGTCCTTCACACCTTTTCACTTGTCCCTGCATAATCTCTACACATCTTTTAGGCTCTCTGCTTTTTTAGTCCCCCTCCTCCCTGTTCCCCCTCATCCCTTTATTTCCTAATGCTTGCAGGTCCTCCAGGAAGACACAAGCACTTACAGTTGTTGAGTGATTAAATATTTATAATCAGGGCAATGAGTGAGGTGTTGAATAATAAATGCTAAGGTTGAGGCGGCCTTAGATAATTTCTGCAGATTTCTTCATCCCCAGCCTCTTTGATTCTAAGGCAAAATCCTTTTAATTAACAATAACTTTTTTCTCTTCTTTTCTTCTTCTTCTTTCTCTCCTTTTTTTTATTTATTTTTTTTTAGCAGCTGTGACAGGAAGTAGTCCTTTATCACTGTTTTTTTCATCAACCTTAACCCTGAGAAAGTGCTAGAGCTGTTATTATAATCTTAGATAGACACGCATAAAATTTACCTTGGTTGTTTCCTGCTTACATGTGGCTTTTATATCATGATGTGACTCTTGGAGATGTCCTGTCCAGGGCTAGGAGTTGGAATCAATCCTTGTGGGTCCCTTCCAATTCAGCATATTCTGTGATTCTGTGATATATAAAACATGTACATAAATAAATCTATTTACCTACATTCGCTCAAACTCCTCTACATCAACTAGTTTTTACTTCAGAAATGAAAGTCTGTAATAAATGGTCAGTCAACTGTTAGGGACAGTTACAACATGTTGTGATGGGGAAGATAAGTGACTTATATAAAGCTTCTTTAAAGAGCTGTCATTGTAGCTAACACTGCACTTTACAGAACAGGTAGAACAGCTAGATTATCCAGAGGTTTCTCTTGATTTGAACGAGGAATGAATTTAGTGTTTAATATATTTATTTTCGCTCCTTAGTTTCCCTAACCAACAGTGTTGGAGCTTGGGACTTTTTGCATTTTATGTCCTTAGAAAATACACTTTAAAAACAAAAAAGTGCTGATTTCTAGAGTCAAGTGATAATTTCAGTTTGAGGGAAGGAAAGTTTTTTAAGAAATATTGCAGACACTGGTGGTATGGAGAAAAAGGCTGTAAAAGTGATGTCTCATGAGATCAGAAGTCCTGCAGCAAGTAAGAACCTTTTTCCTTCCCTTCTCTCCTTCCAATTACATTCATTCTCATGACTATGCAGGAGACTGATTTGTCGTTTCTGAACACTAGATTTGGTGGAGAACTGCTGGTATAGCACAGACAAAGCTAAGTACAAAGCAATGACTCCTGTGATCCAGGGTTCACAGAGGCTAATGTGAAATGACCAAAAATAGGAAAAATACATCTAGCAATAGAATTTGGAAAAAATAGCAAAAAGATATCTGACAGTTAGGAGCTTTGAAGCATTTCAGTGTCAAACATTACTTAATCTGGAGGATAAATCTAACAAAGAAACATTAGGAACCCCATGGTCTGTCTCCAATCATGTTACTCTGATGGCTATGTCACTTAACTCCTCTCAAAATGAATGTTACTGTATTTCTACACTGTTTTGAAACTTGGTAAACAAATTTTCCATAGTATTCTAAGATCTTAAAATTAGAAAGGAACTGGAAAACATTCAAAAGGCAAGGCAATGTAAAGGTTTCTGTCTGATACTCCTTCCTGCTCACATTCTTCCTCTACTCCAAGGTGCACTCTTTTCCACAAGTCACAGCTCCTTCAGGAAACACCCACCTACTCTGCCATAGTCCTCCCCACAGGCTGCAGTGTGGCTATCTGCTCCACCATGGAGTACCTCATCTTTGTTCTCTTCCTCCTCTTGACCTTGGTGTCTCACTCTTTTTGTTCTCTGCTCTTCCTCCCTCTGTGCAACACTTGCTGCCATTTTTAAATATGCTTTCCCAGAGCACCAGTTTGGCTGATGTGATGCAGCTATGTCCTGTGATGGGGCTGTTGGAAGCAGCTCTTTGGCAGAGGGCAACCCCAGCCTCTTCTCCTGGAGGCCACCTTCCAGACCCCTGCTGCTGGCACAGACACCAAAAAAAAGATTAAAATTTTAGCAAAAATTAATTTTTTTGAATGTGTAATCTAACATGCTGTAGGTGGATGCTGATGAGGAATATATATACTGACGCATTCTGTTATTTGACTTTTCAGCTATGGATACATATCAAGAGAAATTAAGCTGTCCACTTACGCTCAGTCATTGAAATACAAAGAGGAATAGGGTTTGAGTTTAAATCAAAACATTTTCACACTGGTGATTCACTCTGTAATGCAAACAATACAGCTGCTCTGGCCATATTATATTATCACATTATCTATCATCATATAAAGTAATTTGAAATAGTATGACATCCAAAAGAAAGCAGAAGTTGGCATTGATAATTCAAGGAGGAAAATGGGGACATCCTGGCAGACTAAAAAGGTCACCAGGGATGAAAATATTTGCTCTATTTACATGTGCAGCTTCAAACACAGGTACAGTGCAACAAAAGAAACAGTAAACTGAGCTTTCTGGAGGACTTCTTCCTTGTTCTTGTTTCTGAACTCTGTTCATGTTGTAATCCTGTCCTCCTGCCCAGCTTCATGCTGCATGGCTACTTCATCTTCCTGTTGCACCTCACCAGGCTTCAAGAACTCAGTCTTTAATAAATTCATGTGTTTACTTATGTGCATGGACCATTTATATCCAGAAAGATGAGAGGAAAATATGGATCCTGTATGAAGAAATTTCCAGAAACCTATTTGGACTGTAAACTCTCCGGAGCAGCATGCATCTTTGTGGTGTACTCTATGGCTTCTCTCCTCGTCATATGTTGATAATAGATGCCAAAAAATTAATTTTTTCAAACCAATTTGATTTCTCACACCTTTTTGTTATTTACAGAGGGAGAAAAAAGAATTATGCCTCAGTCAATTCTCTTAAGTGAATTCAAGCCTTTAACCTTTATTTTCTTGGAGTTTTCTATTCATTTTTCATAGCATTTTCTGTTTCCAGAACTCGGTGCTTTACTAGAGATACTGTGTCAACTTTGTAGTTATAAAATGCTGCAAACTCACCAGTTTCAGGAGAGTTGCTTGTGATTTTCACTGATCAATAGAGATGAAAATTGAGTATGAAGAAAAAGTCTCATTTACACTTCAGACCTTTACATCACCTGTTCTTATCTTGGTATCTATAAGGCATTACAGGGTTAAGGTTGTGTTACCATGGTAGAAAGAAAGGAGGCCTCAAGGTGCACAAGATTTATTCCTCCCTCAAAACATAGTCTTTTGCCTCAAGTGACCTATTACTCTTACAACTGAACCCAGTTTTGAAACAGATAAAATGCTTACAAGTAATTTTTTCTCCTAAAGAGGACCATTTGGACTGCATATGTTGGATACCATCCTGTGCACAGAGTGAGTAATTGGAAAGATTTCACAGAGGTGTTTGGGCTTGTAAGGAGACAACACAGAACAGACAGGCCTTGTAACTAGACAAGGTCTTAGTCCTCTACCTCATTCAGACACTGAATTAATAGAAAACCACTTTTTCCCTCTCCCCTACACTCATAACTTTCTGGAGTAGAAGCTGCCACTTTACGTGCATCTCCTACCAGCAAGGGTCAGATCTCCCTTAGGGATTCTGGATGATAACATAATACAGAAATATAATGATGAGGATGATAATAATAATGGTAACGGTAAGAGACAAGAAAAATTCATTCAGAACTCTGTTGTAAACATCTCAAAGTCAAGAGCAATCTCCAGATTTAAAAACCAGTCTCGCTTTATGGAGAGAAAGTGATTCCATGTAAATAACTAAGTTATGTCAGGATCGCAACACAAAGTCTGTGTAAATATTTGACTCCTAATAGTGTTCATTCATGTGATACTTCATGCTCCTCAGTTTCCCTTCGTCAGGCTCATCCTTATATAAGCTTTCAGGCACCCTGAGATGACGCATTACAGAGTTAGCAGAAATGCACATGCCACAACTAGAGCAGTGGATGGGAAAAGGTTGCCTAGAATTGCCTCCTAATTTTGTTTCCTCTCCCCACCAAGGGGTAATTGCTAAACCACCAACAGCTAAATAGATCCATCAACAGATGCCAAGGCTGCTGCTAGGTTTCGATCATGTCTTTCCCAGTAGGGGCCACTACAGAGCATCAAATAGGAAGGAAGACTGGGAAGAGAAAATGAGTACAGTATAACAGAAGGAACCAGGTAAATATGAAAAATGCTTCACTGGAAGATTAATCCTTCCTGTAGTCCATCGTTAAAGTAATAAAAGGTTTATGATTCATTTCTTACATTATAATGGAGGAGGCAATTAGTAATTACTGGATTTATAGTATTTGTTGTGTTAACTCAGCCAATAAAATACACAGCAAAACTGTTTTTCTGAAGCACATTCATTGTAAAGTAATGTTCTTGAAGCATTAAAAATGCAATCTAGTGCACTGCACTTCATGCATTATTACAGAAAGAAGGATGGTTCTCCAACGTACACTGAGGTATTAAGAACTCAAATATTTTCATTTTTTTCCTATGCAATTTTTTTTTTCCCAAAGGGAGTTTAAACAATCTAAGTAATCTCCAGTAATATGATTTAGCACAAAACCCTACATGTGCTTAAAGTCTATTGTTGAAAAACTAAGCACCCTTTCTCAAACTTCCACATCTTTCGTCTTAATGTACAATCAAGTTTGTGTCTTTTCTTCACATGAGAAAATGGTCAGAATCACACAATCTTCACTGGCTACTGGAATTTCTTTTGTATCTGCCCCAATAATATTTTTTGCTTCCACTAAAGTATTTCGTTAAAGTAGTATTTGCTTCAGTAGTATTTTTGTCCTGCTGTGAATCAGAATTCCATTATTACACATTGGTCAGTTGTACATAAAGGTTTACGTTCTGGAACTGCTACAAAGTAAATTTTATATTAAAACAGCTTTTAATATATAGCAAGAATTTAACCTGAATTAACAAAAAATGAAAGTATTCTTTCTGTTACACTCTTGTATCTCACCTACATGTGCCTTGGAGCTCAAGATCTTGGAAAGCAATTGCTTTATAATGTATCCATGTTCAGTTGTTGGGCTTCTGTCCATGAGGTAAATTAAACATGTAGAATAATAGAAAACACATGAATTTCCATCCAGAAAACACAATCATCTTCACTTCAGCCAAAAGAATGTATACAATAAACACCACTCATCTAGAGGGACCCTACAGCCAGGAAGGGGAAAGGGAATGGAAAGAGGTGAAGTTTGAGGAAACTCCTCCAACTTAAGCAAGGCATTTTTCTAAATCATGACTGAAAGGGGGACCCCCATGAGATTCAGGATTGCCAATTCCCCTGCTAACACATTTTCCTATACATTCCCTAAATGTTTTCATTTGCAAAAACAGGATTGACTTTCCCTCCACTGAAAAAAGCCTAGCCACATAATCCTCGATCATCAAGGCAGGAACAGCCTTCTAATGCAATTTCCTTCTAAAAGTTCTTAAAACTGAATTCAGAGTTAAACTGTCATGCGTAGCACTCCTCAGGGGTTCCTGGAAAACCGTTTCCCCATTTGAGTATATAACTCTGTGAAACCAAAAAGGGAAGCAGTCAATCTTGTCAGCTGTTTCTAGTCAAAAAGGTTTTTGACAGAGCAGAATTATTCTTAGAAATAAACTTCTGCTAAGGAATTAAGTTCACTAGAGTTAACGCTGTTGGAAAATTAAAAATTGGCAAAATTATTGAAATAAGATTTCTTTATTCATCTGAATATTTTTTTAACTCTGTTGTCTCCAGAATTTTCATCAGTAGGACTGATTTTCAGATTATATGTGAATAAAAGCAAACTGTAATCTGAACTTTTTAGGGAAGACAATAAAAGCTTACATCCTCCAACACTAGGTGACAGATCTACTGCAAATGCATTATTTGCTACATTGGAGAAAATCTTTTATAAGCAGCATGTAAAAAACCCCAAACAATAATAAATTATCTATCATACTCTTTATCACTGCTTCCTTAATATGGTTTCAAACACGAAGAAGAGTCTGTGTGCCTTAAAGCTTGTTGTTTTTTAACCAACCATATCAGTTGATCTAATAAAAGATAATGACTCTACAAACCTTCTCTTTAAAAACATTTCACACAGTCTAGCTAGAGACAGAGGGGAAAATTAAGTTCACGAGCCTTGCTTGTGAAGTCCCATGGAAGGGACGATGAATTTGTCTGGATGCAATATGTAATAAACAACCCTGTGAAAAAAAAAGGCAGAAGCTTGCACAGCATCTGCTTTGCAAACTTAAATAACTTGGCCATTTAAGTTGTTTTGTTTGGTCTATTACATATGGCAAAATGATCCAATTGATGCACTCAGTACCATCAGTATTTCATTTTTAAAAACGAATCTGTTCTCTTCCTTTCCCCTCCCCATGTTGATGGAGGATCAGTTTAATATCTGGATTGCTGGCAGTGCACTTGAGTGCTGGTGAGTCAGATAGATGGGAATGCTCCCTCTGAGTCAGTGTGGAGCCAGCCTCCCAGCATGGTGCTTGGGGACACTCTGGTGCTTGAGCTGCAATCATTTAGATCAGAGAAAACCAAAGCCCTGAACAGTTGCGGTCACTTGAAATCAGATGGAAAAAACAGAGATATTACGCCAGTATCCTCAGCAAACTCAAAAGACAATAATTGCATGAGGCCAGATCTGCTCACACTCTGCCAAGAACCTTGATGAGATAAAGATAGTCTTTGCTTTCTGCCACTAAGTAGTCAAGCTCATTATTTTTATTATTAAAAGAAACTGTAAAAGTTGCTATATTACACCCAAGAAGTGGTTGCATTTCAGTGCTGCACAAAGTGATTCTCTTACATATAAGCGGTAGGTTTGCACGTGACAAGGAATAATTCAGTCCTAGATGTGCTTTTGCATAGACTTCAATGGAGTTTAGAGCTGTCCCAGACTTTTTACATGATCTATAATTCATCTGGAAGAAAACAAAAGGAATTTAATCACAAATGAATTATTTTAGAAAAAAACCACTGCGCTACCAGTTCTTTCCTTGGCCTGTAACCTCTTTGCAAGCAGGGCCCAGATTCTTATTTTGTGTTCACCCAGTGCAGAGCACAGTCAGCTCTTCTGGGTTTTTGAATGATGTATTTCAACAAAGCTATCACAACAGCGATAACCCCGATGACAATGATGTCCATGATAATAAATTCAACACTTTCCAGTGAATAACACATATAATTATTACACTCAATTTCTGTTTATTTTTCAAGTATTTTTAGTTTCCCTTAGCAAAAGTTCATGTCACTGACAATGCATCCAATTAAACACACAAAAATGAACATCTGCAAAATTTCAAGTACCAAGAAAGCTCTGATACTTTCTTGCTTCAAGAACGAAAGGGGACAGACTGACAGGGAAGTTTTTCTTTTTTTTCATTCTGAAACACTACAACTCTTGTAACCACCATCACCCTCATTCACATAGTTGCACAGCTAGTTGGCAATTTACTAGGGAATCATCATGTGCACAGAAAACCATCTGAGAAACAAACTCAATTCACTGAAAGGGAGAATAACATCAACATTTCAAAGTGATCTGAGTTGCACAGGTCAGGGAAAAAAAGATTATGATATTCAAAGTAAAACAGATAAACATTTACTTTCACACTGTTTCAAAATGGAAAAGCATGTTTCCTGATATGTGAAGTTCAAATGAAACTCTCCATAAAGTATATGTTGTTATCCTGACATGAGAACTCACATGGCAGGATAGAACTCACTGCAAAATTAAAAGGAATGAGTTCTCCACCCACCAACTTCAGCAGTGCTTCTAGGCACCATAATAATTAATTGAGCCTTGATATTTCATCAGCCGTTGATTACAGAGCTGAGTGGAACATTTCGCACAGAAAGTGAGACAATGTTGCAACAAAGTCAGGAAAAAAAAAATCACTTTTCACACAGCATTTTTTTGTGAATTTTGACATTCGATTTCACTTAGCTGAATAAAGAATAGAGTGAGAGAAGGTGAGCATGCCAGAGTGAGAGAGAGAGAGACAAGGCTCAGACAGCACACCATTCACTAAGTGGTTCACATAGTTAATAGCTGAAGAGATGGGAGCAGATTCTCCATTCGACCAAAATTTTGTTGCATGCGAAGGAGAGACCTTTTGGAGAAACAACCAACACTCCCAGATGTTTTGACCAGACTCAAGACGCTGACTCCCAGCCCAGAGCAGTAGGAAGACTGATCCATACCTCTCAGGTTGGTCAAGGCCCCCCAGTGAAATGTTGAACAGCTGAGCATAGGTGTAATAAACACTGAAATATAGCCCTTGACATCCAGTCACTTGTTTTGGAGAGAAAGCCTTGCCCAAGGGCAGCTGCACAAGAATATGGTGCCAAGATGTCTCCGTTATGGGCATTTGTGTGGCTGCTCAGAAGCCAGTGGAGAGCTGGTTTATAAAGGGTGTTGAGAAATAAAAGTGTTCATTTTAATTACTGCCAACATTTACCTCAGCTCTGCTCGAGTCCCTGAGTATCTCATGGCTTTCCAGGAGCAAACCCTCTTGTGGTTGGAGAATTTTGACGATGATTTTAGTGTAAGCTTTAAGGAGTTTTGGAGGGTGTTGTGTGAAGGGGGTTTTTGTCCAGACACTCAATTTAGGAAATTTCTCCATTCCTCAACAGCATAATCCTTTGGGTGGGTGGGTGGATGTTGGAATTTCCAAGAATCACAGAATATTCTGAGTTGGAAGAGACCCACAAGGATCATCAAGTCGAATTCTTAAGTGAATGGCCCATACAGGAGTCAAGCCCACAACCTTGGCATTATTAGCACCAGGCTCTAACCAACTTTGTTTAAATTTGTTTAAGTATCAGGGAAAAAACCAAACATCCATGTTTGAGCTATTTCTGATTGTGTAAATTCTGTATGTACAAGTGCAGTGAAATGCCTTACCCTCATATAGCAAACTTTTTATTCAACAACATGATGTAAACAGCTATTTTTGTTCTTTTAGCTAGGACCAGGAGTGCATTGGATGAAAGGTGGTGAGGAGGAAATACTGGCATGTGTGAAATGTAGGAGAGGAAATGTAAGAAGAGAGAAATCAGAACATGACACATAATAGGGCTACAGAAAGAGCAGCTGATAAAAAAAGATAAGCATTGAAGAGGAAATTAAAAGACAACAAGTTATCCACTTGGAATTGATCAAGAAACAAGAACATGTATGCCTGTAGTAACATCTCCATCTCCCATTGGCAGTTCCTCCAAGATCCAGGGTGTTCCCTGAGTCCTGGCTGACATCCAGCTTGGGTAATTATATTTTACTTACATAAAATTCCCCTTGCAGTTTCAATTTGACACCACTTTGCATCCTAAACTGTTCTGCAGTGTGGTTATGCCTGCTTCACAGCAGAGATGGCTGCATTTCAGCAGGGAGCAAAGTTATCTTTTTATATAGTTCATATACTATGTTATAAAGCACCTGGGACCCTTCTGCATCAAACGTGCTGTACACATTATGTTATCAGTAGTATTCAAGTTATTAGGAGAAATAGTATACAGTCGTCATTTATCTACTGAGACAATAAATTCTCTGTTAAGTAGGGTCTAAGCTAAATCACAGTGCCATAGTAGTGCTCAGATGGAATTGAATGGCACAGTTATAAAAGTAATTGAAAGAGCCAGTACGGCTACAGCTGAGGAAAGTAAATCGAAGGCCTAGATCCTCGGCTTAAGTAAAATAAATTCATAGAAGTTCAGCTATTTACACCAGTGGGGAATTCACCTGAAAAAACAGGCTGGGAAAGAGAGACTGACCATCCCTCCCAAAGTTTCAATGCTTTCCCACGCATTGGGAGCAAGCAGGCAAATGCTGATGAACTGCATTTAAGCAGTAGTTGCAGACTTAGGGGATGTTCTGAGGCCAAAAATTAGAGAAAAGGAAAAAATGTGCATACACAGACACAGACACACACACACACACAAAGGGAAGAGCCAGTGAAAGAGAAAACAGGGATTCAGAATGTAACTAGGCCATTGCAAAAATGACCCACAACAGTCAGCTGACACAGGTGAAGGAGCCAGAAGAGGGGAATTGTGCTGTTGCCCAGTAGCTTGAAAAGAAATCTGACTGCTTATTAGTTTGGTTTTTTGTTGTGTTTGTTTTTGGGTTTTTTATGTTTAGATCAAAAGGGCAGTAAGTAATTCAATCCACATGTTTACACAGAGAACAGTATTAGCATGGGGATGCATGGAAGCCACATGGGAATATCTGTTAAATGAGACTACGCTCAAAACAGCCATTCAGCAGTCTTG
Source organism: Aleadryas rufinucha (assembly GCA_013397815.1). Taxonomy (NCBI): domain Eukaryota; kingdom Metazoa; phylum Chordata; class Aves; order Passeriformes; genus Aleadryas; species Aleadryas rufinucha. The sequence continues at coordinate 368,141 of VZTH01000558.1, forward strand.
CAAAACCCATTGTACAGAGGAGAGTTGACCACTGCATAATTCAACTAAGTGAAAGACAAAGCCATTGAGTGACTGAGTGCAGCAGCTTGTGAGGCACAGACAGGTTTGCTGTGCAACTGGTTTAACCTGTTTTTACCATCACTTCCACATCCAGAGTTAGGAGATGGAGCATGATAGGTTCCACAATGAAGAGTGTGACAGAAAAAGGTAATCAATTAGTGTGAAAGGTAATAAATGTAGAAAAAGCAGATCATTCAGCTTCCAGAATTTCAGACAAGTATATCTAAAATATAAAAAAATGTTTCAATTAATTTGTGGTAAATTGTTCTTTTCTTTATCATGATTTTGGGCTACTGAACAGGCACTGGCACTCCATTTCCTGTGTGTTATTGTAAAATGTAACATGAAAAGAACTGTATAGTAAGAGACAGACATCTTTCAGAGCATGATTTTTCTGCTAAAGAAAGCTCATTCGGACCTGTAAAGTAGACACATGAGAGGAGCCAAAAATCTTTCATCCTTAGTGAAGTTAGAGATAAGGAATTGTTGAGGCACAGCATCACTAGCCAGTCAAAGTAGGTGATTGTCCTGCTCTGCTCTGCATTGGAGCACCCTCACCTTGAATATTGTCTCCCCAGGCTCCCCAGGGCAGTGGCTGCAACCTCAAGCCTGACAGAGTTCAAGAAGCATTTGGACAACACTCTTAGGCTCATGGTGTAAATCTTGGGGTGTCCTGCACAGGGCCAGGAGTTGGACTTTGATGATCCTGACGGGTCCCTTCCAACTCAGTATATTCTATGATTCTGTGAGGATCTGTGGAATACATTATTACAGACACTGTTTCAAAAATCTTGTCAAGGCGCAGGTAAAAATTCTATTTTGTACCAGTATTTGGCATCTTCTAAAGGAGAAGGAAAGTCAGTCGAGGAAGTGATGAATTTAGCTCCTACTGTTTTTTGACTGACCAGACAATCCTGCTGCAAACTTCAGAAGATAGCAAGATTATTAAAAAGTCAGCTGAAACAGATTCAAACAACTAAAATCAGAGTGCAGAGAATGTATTGAATACTGTCAAAGAGTGATAGATTTAAATGGGAAATACTGCTGGATAGCATAATTTCTTTCAAAATAGGAGAAACTTTAAAGTACAACAGCAGCTACTTCATAGTTGGAAAAAAAAAAGACTTTTTCAGAAACAACTAAAGATAATTGGGAATAAAGCTTAAGAAAATGGGTCAAGGAATATTTTTATTATTATTTGGTACATACTGTGAAGTATTTTGTTGAATTACAGAACCACATATCTGAAAATCTTACTGAAGCATCAGAGACAAGGCTTAATTCTTTATTGTGGGCCTGCTAATGCTCTTCAGAATTAAGCTAAATTACTGTGTCTTTCAAGCCTCATATTTTTGACAAATGTCTAAGACTTCTTGATCTTTACCATGTATTTCACACTGGTTCACAAGTGAACTTTTCAAAAAATTAGCTTTTGATTTTGTGCCTTGCATTTTGTCAACTGGATTCTTGTGAGCTTTGGGTTAGCGACTTTAAGCCTCTGCTTCACAGAGGCTAATTAAATTAAATCAACTGAGTGAAAAGGCAGCCTCTCAGGTCTGCAGTAGAACAGGAGCCAATCCCAGAGGGATGAGGAAGGGTAAGGCAGCAGCATGCAAGCTTTTCCCCTTCCCCCTTCCTCTTTGTGGAAGCTGTCCTAGGCACTGTCCAGGAGGCTGTCAGCTGAAACTGGTGGCTGCCATCAGCTAACACTGGGCACATGAAAATGAGCCAAAAAGACAACAGAAGGAGAATGGAAGTGCCAATGTCCTCAAAATTCTGGCGCTGAATGGAAATAAATTCTCCTTTATCTACATCACTAATTTGTTTGATTAAGGGGATGTGACTTATCCCCATACATTGGGGACTGGTGGGAAAGCCGCTGGGAGATGGCTTTTGAAATCATGTGTACCATTGATTGCAGCTCCTAGTCTGTGGGCAGCAACTACTGTATTATCCCCTGATTAGTAGAATGGCCTCACCCTAGGAAAGTCTGTGAAGCTGGGAAAGCTTAGGGTAATTTCTGCTCATATGTGCCACAAGGTTGCAATCAGCAGACATAATTTTTGGTCATAGTAGTTATCATGTCAGGTACAGGCAGAAGTTTAGAAAACTCACCTTCACAGGACTATCTTTCCATACTGTAATATGAGTCCACAGGTTAAAGGTTTAAGTGTCCAAGTCAGCATTCACACTTGGAACTGGCAATTATTTTGCTGTATTGCATAAACATGGCAGTAACCTTTCCTCTCTGAATGTGATGTAGTCGTGTGCTAAGTGGCTGAAAACCTGGATGCATTGAGCTCAAAGAAGGAGATAAGTCTGCAGGGAGAAGTAATGTGTGTTAATAAACTGGTTATTAGCATAAAGAGAGGGGGGCATTTCAAAAAACTTAAATGCTTTCAAGCACACAAGCTCTTCTTCAGGACTGAATTTCATATTCTTACACTCCTTAAACTCAATGCGAGCTTTAGCATGAGCTCATTCATCTCTCACATTTAAATTGCAAATAGAGAGGATATAAGATTCATCCTAAAGGAAATTAAGTTACCTACCATTAAAGAAATGATGGGGTTGTTCTAAATAAAGCCTCGAGTGCTGGAGCATCTTGACCCAAAGTGGGTGTAGAGTTCAGAGAAGGCAAGTCAGAACAATTTTTAGCATTGGTTTACCCACCTGTTAAACAGGTCTAACAGTCAACCTTAGGAAAAGAGAGAGGACTAATTAACATATCTGATGTTCTCTGAGATTCAAGAGAAGAGAAGGAATACAGTGCAAAATACTATTCTTATTTTTGTCATTTTGGTGATCCATCATCCCACAGCTCTGTGGGGACAGGAACTACTGTCTGATTCAGCAGGCAAACACATGCAAAAGCCACTGAGATTTGCCTTTGTTGTGGGCTGTCAAATGTGTTTTTATTTTTATTTAATTATTGGCCTTTATTGGGAGTGAGTTCCGATTCTGAGTGCTTTCATGGGACATCATATGATGAGGTGGTACCAAGGGAAGTGCTGCAAAGTAGGTCAGGTACCACAAATGTAACCAGACAAGTCACTCAGGGGAAGTTCAGCTGTTTCAAATAAGTCAGAGACTACAGCCTGGAAGACAGTGATTAAAGCTTAGAAGCCTTTACTGAAGCCACAGCGTGATAGGCCTGAATCACTCCAGCAGTCAGATAAAGTTGTGCTATTATCAGTTTTCAGCCATCATGCTAAAATTCTGATCCTGCCAACCTTACTCACATCAGGGACTATCCCTTGCCTGGCAAGGAGACCCATTTCCTGTGTTCACACATCATAATTGAGGTCTGAGCCTAGAATAAATAAAGGCATATGAAAGACACTCAGTGCTGTCTATGTTGGATAAACTTTGCCTAGGCATTTGAATTTTTATCCAAATTGAGCTCATTCATTGAATCTTTTGTGGTTCTTACACAGGCAGACTTAAAATGTTGTCAATCACCTTACGTAATTAAACGACTGTTTATAATTAAATAGCCTCGATATTTTTTTAATTTGAGCTATCTTCTCTCACAAAGGGAAAATAAATCTGGAAGAGATACTTTGGTATATGTTTTGTTCAAATAAAATGGAATTTTTAAGAGCTACCTCAAACACACCTGTTCACATCTGCCTAATTTGACAGTCAGTTATAATAATATATTCCCAATCCAGCCTTTGCAATCTATGTAATCATTGTTCACCTTTAGCAGCACGATTTCTTAAAAGGGGGAGTGTTTGGTTTTATACTGGTCTGAAAAGGCCTAAATTTCATCAATTTCCTTACCTTACTGCTGATCTTTGCTAGCTTCAGATTTTGCCTATGCTTAGGACTAATGTTCTTATAATATGTTTTCTTTACCCTAGAATGGAAACACAGAAAAGAAGTTAAGTTTGGGGGTTTTTTTGGTTGATTGGGTTTTTTTTTCCCTTAATATACATTTTGATTTAGATATCAAACTGGTTCTAATGCTGACTTTTGACAAAATTAATTGTACCAGCAGTGCCCTATCCTGCAGTGCTTTCCCCTTGACATCCTGGTCTGTTACATGTTCCTGGGCAGGCAAGCCGTACAAGGATGCTGTTACACAGCTCTTGTTTAGTGTTTAGATCTTTAATATTTAGATCTTTAAAGTGTTTTGTGTTTACTTCTAGCAGGCTTTGTGCCAGTTCCCCAACAATGTAGCTGAATCAGTAACTTGGAGCCAATTCCATGATAGTGGGTCCAGCAGTCTGCTCTGGGTATGTATCTTGTGAGTCCTGCAGCCTGCATGCCTCTTTGCCAAACAATGATATAATCAATAAGCTGCCAGCTCTTGGATCAAGGATGTATCCAAGATATTTTAGGCTTATCCAATTACCGAATAATTGTGTTTGCAGTAACTAGCTCATGTTCAGCACATTTGGTTATTAGAAGAAAGTTGATTGCTGCTGACTCTTTCACTGCCAGTACAGCCAGAAAAGCTCTACTTTATTATGTCTCCACTAAGCTTAGAAAAGTTACCTCTGAGTGTTTTCCTATTTTTGGTGTCATGTAATTACATGCAGCTTATTCACACTGCTGTCCTCCAGTGGGGTTAGCGTAAAGGCTTTAAAGATACTGGCAGTATGCCTCCAATTTCCCCCTCTCCCCCTTATACAACTACAGAGCTTTAAATTATAGTCCCTAAATTCACAATCAGCTCCTGAAGCCACCCAGCGAGGCAGCAGGATGTAGAGCTATTCCCAAGCACCGATGAGCACCGAGTGCTGTGCTCCTGGAGTCCCCTCTCCCTGCAGCCCGCAGCAAATCAGTATAACCCACCTGGCAAGTAAGGGTTCTCTTTGTTATGCAAACTGGTGTTTTTCAAGGCTTTTCACTCTGCAGACAAAGAAATAACGTATAGACATTGTGGAAAGCTAAAACTGTAAGAATTCTAGCCGTTCTGGAACAGTCCTGCTTCAGTGATTTCTTTGAATACAAGTGTAATAACTGCCCAAACATGATAAAAAATGTTAATATATTTTCATGGTCATTGTTTTGGAAATTTTGCTCTTCCAAGGAGATCCCAGGCTGCAACAACTATATAGCTTGATTTGGTCCCATGTTGATTTTCAGTCCACAAATTCAATAGGACTCCTTTGAGAAAGTCTAGCAAAATTTTCTTTAGAAATACTGTTTAAAATAGATTGTTCCACTCATGCACTTAAGTAGGTAAGCATAAATAGGTTGCAAATGAGGCTGCATAGATGGAGTTATTGAAATGTTTTTGCAACTCTTGATTTTCCTAGAAGGACTTTAGTCTTGAAATTTGAGGAGGAAATCTAAAAAAATCACAGTTTATTTGAATATGTTGGACCAAAAAAAAATGTTAACGTATTGCAGAGCACTATACATTCAATGTGAAAATGTGATGAGAGCAGAAGCAAATATCCATGGATCAACAAGTGAGTTTCAGTCTGTATCCAGAGGTGTGTTTCTTTATATAGCACTTAACATGAGCTCCCAGGAAATCAGAGGGTGAACACTGAGCATATCACAGATGAGGGTTTTCAGTGGCATTGGTCATGGTTCAAAGAAGATACAGATGCCTTTCAGTCAACCGCCAGAGAACCACATACCCTCTTTCCTGGAAAGAGATAAAGTGCTGGGTTAGTAGCAGCTCACTATGCAGAAGCAAATAAAGGAAAGGATAAAAAAAAAAAAAAAAAAAAAGAAGACAAACAAAGGCAGTTTTAAACAAGTGGTAACATCACTCTTAATTTTTTTTTTTGTACTGACAGTTTTAAAAATCACTTAAAATCCACATAAAAGTACAGTATGTGGGATTCAAATAAACACAAGTGGCCTACTAATGCACTAACGTGTGTGTAATTATTTTAAAATCTGGTTGCACAACAATGAACTCTGCTTTTCATCTTAATCTCATGGAGGAGAAGAGATTTCTGTGGTCTTGGTAAAATGCAATCCACTCCAGGCTTGGACTAGTCTGGCCACCCAGGTTTGCCTTTTCATATATCTGATAGATGTGTTTTGACAAGTTATATTAAGTACAAAGCAGGCCACCAGAGCAGCATGTGGAGTTGATATAGACAGAGACAGAAAGGCAAATAACAGTAGGAACACACTTTTGTAGGCAGTATTTGCCATAACTGAGTATCCCCCCATACATCACATTACCACACTTCATGAAGGAAAAAAAAAAAGTCAGTGTAAGAAACAGGGTTTAAAGGCTTTCAAAAGGCAATATTTTATGCAGGATTTACAGTCTTTGCATCTCCCTTATCTGTGTCAGGTTTGTTTTATTTTTCATATTTTTTAAGAACCAAATTGTTAGCCTTGGTGTACCTTTCATTTTACACTGGTTCAGTTAAGGAGAACATCAGAGTTTCCATTCCCACTCCATCCTTCACTTTCTATTAATACCAGTGTATGTTTCATTTAGTCATTCCTCTGAAAATTGGTGCAGAAACTTCATAAGGGGAAAAAAAATACTGGCACATGCACACCTGAATTGATTGCCCTTTTCTTTCACAACTGTCTTGAGTACATCACCGTCATCCTCCAGAGCGCTCCTAAACAAGTTTTGGCAAAAGCAAAAACAAACACTATTTTACAACATCTTTGGATGCACTTCCAAAATGCAAAACTAATTAATCAGTAGTCTCTGAGAGACTCAGCTAAATGTGGCTGCCTCTTTGACACTGATCTCAGCTTTGATGTGAATATAGAAAGCATGTGAACAAACCCCCTAAAAGAGGTAATGGGTTTCAATTATTTATTTGTTTGGAAGACGGGGGAGTAGAAGGTTAGCAATAAGTACACAGCTAATCCTGCTTAGGCCCTCCTAACTGCGAGGGTGTTTAACTCCCTGCTTCCTTACTCTGTGCCTGCACAGGATGCAGTAGGATGCCTTTCTTGGGCTGTCATTGTGCCAAGTTTCTTACAAAGCAGAATATACTTAAAGGACATGTATACTGTCAAGCCGCACATAAAGACAGTTATTTTTAATTATTCATTAGCAACACTAGAGAGCTGCTAGCTCAACATATAGGCCTTTCCCCTTGCTTCGTTTCACTGTCATTGGTTTTCAAGTCAAGAGTGTGTTCTAAGCGTTAGCTAGTCATTAGCATCATATTCTCCAGACACAATATAATCATCCTAATAATTGATTGTAGTGAAGGTAGTCACTTGTATCCCATACAATTCTCAGCCATGAACTTTGTCCTCAGCAGTTTATTATGCACAGAGAAACATCTTGATGCTATAATCTATCTCCTCACAAATTTACATCAAAGGGCAACAAGCTACATATTGCTCCTTCAAAACATACCACTTGTATGATGCTGTAAAAGCTCCTGCTTTTTCTGAAAAGCATGTTATTAGCAAATGTGAAATTAAAAAAAAAATGCACTAAGTGAAATCCTTCTTCATAGAGATTATTAATGTATGTAGAGAGAAAGTACACACTGGATTTTTCTTTGGAAATAAAACCTTTTAAAATAAAGTAGAATGACTTCTGTGTCACAAACAAGGAGGCTGTATTGATACTAGACTGATTAAGAGAAACTGCCTGTAGAAGTAAGAGTAATCTACAGTACTTATGTGATAAATACCTTGGGAAAAATGCCTGCTTTCCTTGTTGACTGGACCAATTTTAAATCATTTCATGTTCTTAAATAATTTATAAATTCTACTGTTTTTCTCTCCCCCTACACAGACCTGTCTAATACAATATATAGATAGTGAAACTTGGAAGTTTTCAAAATGTCTATTTATAAAAGTTTTAAATCTGATTTGCCACACAAATTCTCTAAGCCTAAATATAGTCCTCAAAAGGTGCAAATGAAAAGGGACAAAAAGAAGTCACTGAAATATTTATAAAGATGAGGAGAAAAAAAACCTATGATAAACAGAAGCTAATTGTAACCCCATTTCCATCCTCTCCTGCTTCCACCTCAAAAGCAATATGACAATTGACCTCTGGAAGATAAAATGGAAATCTTCTGTATTTACTTGGTAGATTAGATCCATGTATAGAACTCTTATTACAACAGTGATTAGGCATTTATTTATATACCATGAATAAGTATCTTAAAAATCTGGGGAGCTTACTCATCTGTACTATACAGATACATTTTTCACCATCTTTATGTAAGAAAAGAGATTGCAGGAGTGTTGGACAACATAGCTGACTGGATTGGAAAGATCTGAAAGAGAAGAACTATCTTCTTGGAAATTTATCCAGCTCTTATCACAAGAAGGAGTAAACTCTATGAAAATCTTCAGAAACCAATCGGGTCAAATGGTGTCTACAAGCAGAATGAGGAGGATTTAATATGTCACTGTTGCCAGTTCAGTATAACTCTGAAACCAGGATCTCATCTTAATGTGATGGACACTGAAGAATGAAAGATGGGATAGTCGCAGTTAAGCCAGCATTAACAACTTTCCTATAAAATAGGAGACAAGTCAGGAAAACTGGTAATGTTTTCTCTGGCAGAATGGAAGGAAATTTGAAATACTGATATCAACAAAAGTATTCATTTACTATATGTCTCATATTACATCCTTAACTGGTTACTCAAAGATCACTCCACCTTTTGCACATGCACAAAGCCTTAAGAAGTTGATAAGCTGTATAATTTCTGTCTTCTGAGTTAATCACCAGACACGCTTAGCACAGAAAACATTGCTTTCTCCTGAGGACACTCAGCAGTAGCAGTTATTTTTTGAAGCTATCATTCAAACCAGATGTCATTCAAACAAACCTATTTGTAACTATTTAAAATCTCTTTTTCCAATAGTAATAACTAGATTTTTGTTTTACTTTGTTCTTGCAGAAAGATAAATGCTTCTAATAATTGTTGTACACAACGAGGCTTTAAAAGAGAAGTGGGAATGCTAGTGAACTCAATGAGTTGTAACATTATTTCTTACTGTAGTTTTTGTGGTTGAAGGTGCATATGTCTTCCTATTAATAAAATATATACAAAATAATGGTATGAAATAAATCAGCATTCCACAGGTAAAGTAGCAGTGTGCCTACTATGGGGTTAATTTGCAGTATGGATCTTAAAACACTAGGGTTAGTATTCTGTCTGAGGCATTCTAAATCATTTTGTATTTTTCTCCTCTTAGCAAAACTTTTGGAAATGTGATCAACTGACATTGTGCAAGAGCCTGGTCTCCAGCTCTATTTCATTAGCTCTTACTCAGATAGATAGAATCTTTGACAGTTCTTTAGTCCTTGATCACTGAAGACACCTATAAGACAGAGTCAATTTTCTAGACCTGACAATAGAACTAACTTCTACATCTTCTTCTATACCCATAGAGTCTTGTCTCTCCTGTGGGAGTTTCATATTAGAAAGTACGTTTCCGAATTCCATTTCAAGGAGCTGTTTCAATTCTTTTTCAGTGAACATCTTGTCGGCTTTACCAATTCACTGATCCATGTTTCTCATGCAAACCTAGGAAATGCAGGCAGCACACTGTACGTTCCCCTATGTAACCATGGTTGGGCTTTGTTAACTGGTGAGTAGGTTATTATTTACATCTGATGAATGATTAAGAGCTCTGTAGCAATGTAAAGAAATTTGGCCTGTGTGGTCCAGCTGCTAGCTGAATTCAATTGCTTCTACTTGAGCTTGGTATGTGGAATATTTAGTAGTCTTCAGCATAAAAATCTTTGCTCAGCCAAGAAATGTAAATATTTTCTTATTCCTTACTAGAGGAAAAGGTCAAGTTTTACTAAATTGCCCGTATCACATTTCTCAATATTATAAATTTTATCAAAAGCTCAAATTTTTGTTGTAAAAGGAATATTCATTCCTCCACAATAAATATATTTAGTAAGTGACTGTCTAGCATAATAATCCTCTTGCTTTTTACTTTTGTCACAGTGTATAGTGTTTCACAGTGTGAACAGCAATAATGGTCATGTGCTCATATGAGTAGATTCATTTTGGCAAGTCTTGTTAGTTGACAGGTATGTAATACACTTGCCTTGCGGCTTTGAGACCAGGTTTCAAATACAGCCTTCACTGAAGTGACTGAAAATCATTCAGATCTCATAACTGTATCAAGTGACAACGTGAATTCAGTCAGTATGTGTATGGGACCTGATGTACACTAGCCAGTCAAAAGTGCTTCCCTTTATTCAGTGCACTGCTATCTCTGACCATCAGAAGACACTTAAGGCAAGGGATTAAGGCCAGCAACACAAATCTATCTTTCTAAATATATTCATATCTTTCCAACAAGACATTTATGTGCCCAGCAGCTGTTTCCTTAGCTTTTGTACTCAGTGTCCACTAAAGGAACTCAAGTCCCTCACATATACAATAAGGGCACTGTACTAATTGTCAACATTAACTGCCAAAAGCAGCAATTCTATCAAGTTGATGTTGACTCAGACATGGACTTGTCCTGATTTGGTTACTCTTTAACGCTGCTGGACACCTCTCACTGTAATGTTTTCACTGCTCACCAAAGAGTGCCAAATGTTGGCATCTCATTCATGCTTGTCATTGCCATGATATCACACATTAAGCTCTAAGAGGAAACAAGATTTCACCTTATTATATCACATACAAGGAACACATCAGTCATATGAACTCATGATCAGAAAAGGAAAATGGAATTTATGTCCAACAGCCAATGATCCTGCAGGCTCTAGGTAAGATATTTAATTCCTCTTTTTGTCCCAGCTTTATCCACTACAAAATAAACTTATTAAGAATATGTGTGCTAGACACTTTGAGACGTACACCTGGTTTACAATGCTTTTATCCATGGACACAATGTACAGCATGTGCAAGTGCATTTCTTTTATTATAAGCATTTCGAAACCCATTTTATTTCCCCAAATGTTTTCTTTTAAGGAAAAAAGCATCATACAGATGGACTGTCTTCCAACTTAGAAAAGAAACTCATTGTGTTTTAACTTTGTGGCATGATGAGTAGCATGGATGCTCCTAGTTGTAATATGGTCATACCAAGAGTGGTAGAGGATACTGAAATGCATGGAGGGAGAGCTCTCATTACACTAGCAAAGAAGAAGGAAGCCGTAGGAAAGGAAGAATGTGGAAATTGGCTGTTCTCAGACTTTTATACTCCTCTCTTTCACAACCTTACTCTAAAGTTTTCTTGCTCAGATGGTATATTCTTTTTTTTAAATTCAGGTCTGACCTTTGAAGCCTTTCTGAATCCCGCCATATCTGTTTCCTTTCTATCTATTATAATATTTGTTCTTTTTTCTTTTTTTTTCCCCCACCCTTGCATCAGTTTTCATATTTACAGAGTGAATCCTTCAAGATGTTTTCTTCCCTTCCTCCACCCCAGCTCTCTGTGAGCTCACTGAATCCCAAGGAAACATGAGGTCAGGTCATTACTGCTCTGCCCCAAGGCTTTCCATGTTATCTCATAGTATGTCAGTGTTGTCTGTGCTGTTTGCAGCTCCTCCCAATTAATTTTCATATGGTGATGTCAGTTACACACTGGAAGTAGCACAACATTTGAGGGGGTGCTACTTTTATTCCCCATTACCTTTTAGGCTGTCTCCTCCACAGCTCTTCCTTGACATGTTTCTCAATGAAAAAACTAAATAATCTGTAAAATAAATCATCTAGTGTGATTACATTTTACTGAATTGTTGGGGTTGGTATCATTGACACTACTGTTAGTAACTTGACTACCATATCCTTTGGACTAAATCAAGATAAACCAGATTTTCATCAGAGAAAGCTGAACAGAAGAAGGGAAAAACATGACTTTCAAGTAAAAATACACTGTAGCACAGTCACCCCCTTTCCATGTTGTGTCATTGAAGCCATAATTTTGGGAAACTGTAAGATATCTATTCCTCATGCTGATAGCTGTAAGCACATGAGAATTAATTGTGTGTGTTCATTACTGCCTGTAAAAAGTCTGGTTTAAATTACTTCAACAGTCAGTTGAATTTAAAACAGTTTAAACAGTCAGTTTCAATTACTTCAACTAGTTAGTCTTTTTTTTTTTCTCTAAAATCACTGCAGTGATCATTACAGAAAAATCCTATTCTTCCTCAAACCAGTAATGTTAATGAATTCCTCAATGTAGTTCAGTCTTGAACCTCACCAGCAGAAGTCAGAGGAGCTCACTGAAACACAGAGACATTATTTACAGCAGCTGAAGATTTGGGGATTTGGGCTAGTGTAATGATCTTGTTCCATTGAGCTAATTACTATGGAAACAAACACAATAAATATGAGTAACATTCATAGGAGTATGAATAGGAACACACCGTAATTTTTAATGCTGAATTACAACTGATTAGGCAGGTAGAAAATATTAGATATTCATGCATCTCAGGTAACCTGCATAGAAGTTTAGGTCCATATATAAACTGTGAAGAGCATGAATCTCCTTGTATTATTACAGATACAGAACTAAATTCACACTGTTGGTCTTATCTGCCTTGAAGCTTCTTTATCAGGATTGTTCTGTTTAGCAGCTTACCCATAAAAGATCCTTTACATACAAGTTCGAGAACTTCATAACTCAAAAAGTACATGGTAGAGTAATTAATTTGGCTAAACATCTTGTGGGGTATCCTCAAAATTTCAACATACGTTCAGATGTTAGAACCTGTGACTTGTCATAGCGTCTGCATTAGTAAACAAAATACTTGAGAGAGGCCTTTGATTCTGATGGTGGGTGTAATCTAGGAAAATGTGCAAAGAAAATGTAACTTGGAACATTTTCTTTGTTCTTTATCTTTCGCAGATTTTACACCTCTGACATTATAAATCAATAATAGAATAATTGTACAGATCAAGCATGGATTTATACATGAAAGTTTCCCAAAGATTTAATGTCCATTTTTTTTTACCAGAAGTACATTTCAATAACAGGCCACTTAAAAAAAATGGCTACCACTTAAATCAAGAATCAATTAGAAACATTAATAAAAAAAGCCCTGTTAACTTCCATTAGACCCTAAATGAGCTTTTTAATCTCCATTAATCATGCAGTTGTTAATCATTGTTTTTACCAAGATTGTAAAAACAGGGATTTTAATTCCTTTCAAATAAATTAAAAATCAGCTTTGTTTAAAAACTACAAGCAAAACTTACCTAACAAATGAGGAAGAGAATGGAACTCGGGTGTTCAGTCACTTCTTGTTCATGGTCTAAGGTAAACACTGGTGGAAAAAAGAGTAAGCTAATTGGTAACTAGTGCAACATCTTCATCTATGACGAAGACTCAAAACACAAAGCTATTTAAAAGGCCCTGACTCAAGACTGGGACCTAGGGAATGTAGAAAATTACCCTACAGTTTTGTTGAAATGTTTTTCTTTTTCATAAGGGATAGCTAAAGCATTGGGAAGTATATGGTTCTTTCCTGATTATGCCCCACTATTTCCTTCCAGAAATAATCATAGAATCAGAGGATCACAGGATGGTTTGGGTTGGAAGGGATCCTAAAGATCATCAAAACCTTAATGGCTCAGTGAACTTGTCAGATAAAACTTGCACTAGTTATCATACAGTGGTCGCTGCCCACAGACCTCACAAGTGGGGAGAAGGTTTCTCGATTTTTAGGCAGGTTGAGAAACCATCCCCAAACCTTGCTTTTCTGGGAATGATGTCACCTATTCTAATCCTATTTTCTTTTTTAAGTGTCATTATTTATGGTAGGCATTATTGTATCAAAAAAAAAAAAAAAAAAAAACCTGTGATGGGTATAGTGGGCAAGGAATTAAATCTTTTTTAACATTTTCTGCATTCATTTTCTGTGTCTCTGATTAGAAGGTCTGTATCATCCACTGTGACACTGGTAGGCTGAGAAGTAGGCAAGTGGGAATGAAAATACCCTGTGGGATTTCTGGGCTTGGGCAGTGCAAAGGGACATAGTACTTCTCTCTGTTAAAATTCTATGCAGAAAACCATTCAAATTTCAGTTTAATGTCCAATCTTTTACAATACTCACCTAAGCCTGGCCTTTAAGGCTACCCCACCCCTAATTAACACCATCAGCAGTTCCCAACAAAATAACTATTTAGCCCGGATGTGAGAATTTCCACTCTAAAAAGCAAGGGTGAACCTTCCCTCTGTGTGAAATGTTCAAACACTCCTGAAAACACCAGGCATTTTCTTCTTTCTTGGCTTACAAATATTCTCCCTCTTACACACAAAAGAACGGGTACATTGCACAACGGCATCAGAGGGAGCCTGGGGGCAGCAGTGCCATGCGTTCAAGAATTACCTTGGGGCTCTTCAAGACAGGCCACTGGAGGCGGAGGTGACACAATGAATTCAGAGAAAGTGGAGGAGTGCTGGCTGAATAGATTCTTATGCATTCTCTGTATTTAGTAATGCCCACATATTGGCATTGACATGAGTTTCAGAGGCAGAAGGGTTGAGATGCAACATGGCATTCATAACGAAGACTGATAGAAGCAAAATAGGAACAATACTAAATGGGACATCATTAAATATTATTATGAGATAAATTCACTTAGTGTAAAAAAAATCTCCTAAGAACTGTATTTCAAAGACTGACATTTCATTGCTTGGCACATTCCAGCAATGACTGAGAATTGAACAAAGACATTGCAGTCTAAGAAGATCAGGGAACAGAATATTACACTTCACTTTTTAATGCGTGAGTGAGTTTAGTGTGGGCTGAAGGTAGGAGCTGATAAAGCAAGGAGGTGCTATGCAACCTTCAGTCAAACACACTCTGTTTCATAACTGCCAGAGGCCTTCTCAGGTGCTCCTGGTCCCTCTGGCAAAGAACATGGATATGTGCAGCTGTGTGCAGGAAGGACCAGCTTATTTCTCTGGGGTGCTTACTCTAACCAGAACAGACATCTCCACCTAAGAAATGAAACCTCCTAACAGCAATAACCTGAGCCATCTAGACCGTATTGTATTTTTTAGATTTTATGAGCTCATGAAAGACTTTCAGGATTAATCTTTCAACCATAGTTAAGACTTGAGGGCAAGGAGGGAGGATGTGCTAAATATAGCAAAAGAAAGAGAGATTCACTCTCCTGGAGGGAGTACAAAATTATGAAAATCCCTGCAAAGGCTCCATGTTCTCCATAGGGTATGCAACACAGTAGGTTTTGGAATGCAGACATGTTGGTAGAAGAATTGCTACACAAGTGCTAAGCCACTCAGTAACTAACTTCAAACCTAGGCCTGATTTAGCACACAACACTAGAGCTACCCACTGCCTACATTTATTCAAATGCAGTTGATTTGAACTACAGAGATTTCCTTAAGTTTCCTCCAATTTCTAACTACCAGAAACTCAACTACCACGTAACACCTGAAGCCCACTCTGATCAATTCCTTCCTTCCTTTCTGGTCCTTTCCTGTTAGGCCCTTCAGTTATGTTTTCCTAGGTGCAGGCAGTTGGTCGTCCAGCCATCCTTGTTCATACTAAGTTTTGAACAGCATTTGTATCTCAAGGTGGAGGGTGTATCTATGACTATGGTATTCTCAAAATATTGTTCAAGGCTTTGCTAAGTTGTCCTTCCTTAAGGTAAGTTGTGCTTTAGTATCAGTAGGGCCTTCTTAACCTGTTCCATCTTGATGCAGCTGTTTCACCCTTCAGAAGCCTGAAGGCTGGAAAAAACACATATCACCACTTCTTTTTGATATGTCTTATTGGTGTTATTTACCACACCCTGGTACGTTGTGATGTTTTGTTGTGATTGCTTGGCAAGTTGGGTGTTACCAAGCATATTCAACATTCCCTGCCCCATCTTAATTATAGAGATTTAAGTGCTAATTTAATGAGTTCCGCATGAAACAAAGGTTGCCTGGCACGTGGGCAATCCTTTACCAGCAAGGTGCTAGGATCTCTCATCCTTTTGTATTTGTCTTTCATTACTCTAACTAGATTTATGCTACTTTCCAAAAGTGGGGTGACCTATTTAGTCTTTTGCTGAGGAGAACTGAGTATTCAGTGGTTTGCTAACTATTCAATAATATTCAGGAGATGTCATTCTATCTCACAGAAACATTGCCAGTTTGGAATAGGACACTGTTCAGTCTAATTTGGTAGCAGTTTTCTGTGCTCCTTTCTTCACAGTGCTTTAGTCCACTCTTACCTTGCTCTCAGCTGCAGCTATTTGTACTTGTGCAAAGAGTGGATGGGGGCAAAAGGCAGTTTGGGATGGTATGAATTCATATGAACTCTCTGCTGAGGTAAACAAATGTTGCAAGCAAGGAGGCAAAAGTAAATAGATCCTTGCCTCTTTCTTTGGAAAGACCCTGGGAAACTAAAATCAGGGGAGCCATACAGAGAGAGCTATTGGCCCTGGGAAAGGCTAGTATTGGGTTTTTCAGCTCTGTCTTCAGACATCTTTCAAAAGCAATATCTGAAAATGAGGTAGTTCATATAAAATGTCAGAAAATCAGAGTTATGGTGTTGTGGAAAAGAAATGTATGTCTTTATTGCAAACCTCTGCTCTTGGTGCAAAAGTGCCAAGAAAATAACTACTCATATAGGTCCAGTTGAAATGTTTTCTTTTTACACTTGCGTTTTATTTCGTACCTTACACAGCTCAGTCTTCTACAATTCATCTGAAATACACCTTTGAGTTTTCCTGTAAGTTACTGCCTTTCAATGTGAGGTATTTGCACTGACTGCAGTATGCATCCAGCTTGGGTGAAACTCCTTTTGGCGGTATCCTTACCGTCCAAATAAGCAACTACATCCAAAAGCTGTGTGCTTAACATAAAAAGGCAATTATTCCCAGGTTTCTGCTATCCTGGTTTTATGTTGCCAAAGATAATGAAGTTGCTGGTTTTGGTGATAAAGGTCTTGCACTCGGAAAATACCAAATTTTTGGTGCCTTGAGGAACAGCAGCTCCAAGAAATTTACCTTCCATGAAAGCTGCTTGAAATATTCAATTGAGTTCTTTATTCAGTGAAGAAGGAAATTTTTTGAAATTAAATCTTGCATAGATTTTCATTCCATATTTTATAAAATCCAAGTAATTATTATTTTTTTATTATTATTTGACATAAAATATAAAAATATGTCCTTCTCCCCTTTGCCTTCTCTCTTCTCTCTGCCTGTCTTATGGAGGAAAAAAAAAATACAGACAAAATAGTATCTAAAAAAGGAGACTTAATTGAAAAGTCACTTTAGGAAAGAATCTTTATCCATTTGCAAAAGACCATTTTTGATAATCTGCAAAGGGAACTATGATGACCACTTATTTTTATCCTGTGAAATAAATGACAATTCTTTTATCTCCAGTTCCAGCACTGTACTGTGCCCAAACTGTTTAGCCCAGTAACAGATTCAGCAATTCACCATGACTTCTTGCTAAGAGTTTTTTTCTTTCTCATTCATCAATTATTTCCTATTTTCCTGCCAAAATAAAAAAGCCAAATACATTGTAAAACAAAAATGTCAGATGTTCTTGCTTAGACACTGACCTTTGACAAGTAATGTTTTTGTTCTGGTTTTTTTGCAAGACAAAGTTAGAGAGAAGTGGTAACTTGAATAGGGCTGATGTAAATGTCTGGTGAAGTCAAACAGCAGTGTTCTGGCACGCCTGCACTTATCTGAGCCTCTTATGCTCTGCAAAATAAAAATACATATAGTGAAAACCAATCTTAATGTTCAAAAGCAAGAATTGACTTTCTGTGCTCAAGCTACATTGAAATTATGAGAAAAACACCTCCAGGCACCTTCCTCCCCTTTCATACCTGACCCTCTAAAACAGCCTCTACTGAATCGATGGTCTCTACAGTACAGTTGCATGCTTTGAATGGCAGAAGCACAATGTCTTATAAAGTTATAATCAGGTTAGTTCTCACTAATCTGGGTTATAGCTCAACTGTGAAGGCTCTTTTGAGTAAAATCATTTCTTTATTAATGAGATTCAGCCCAATCTTGCTGATAAAAATTACTTTAAAAGATGTCCCTTTGCTGCTATTCAAATGAATGGGAGAAAACGGTGGGTGTTTTAAAAGCTGTCTTCCTGTCATATCAGGATGGATCTCATTAGTGAAGGGAATGATTTTACCAGGAAAAAGCTTCTACAATGAGAAAACATAGCCTACCATAGATGAGCAAAATTCAAGTCTAAAAAAAAACTGCTTAAAAATCATCACACTGCTCACACTCAATAACAGGAGAAAGGACATTTCTATCTCTTTCTCTTGAAAAAAAATCAAAAAGGAAAGTATTTTTTTAAGTTGAACTGGACAGGATCTCATTAATATAGGAACTACTTTACTTAAAAGAACTACCAGAATTATTCTACCATTCAACCTAGATTAATCAAATCAAACATGATTGTGGGGGGAAGGAAGAAACTGACTTAAGAAATAGACATGGAGGGATTATAATCCACAGATATTTTTAAAGTAGCTGGCATATATTTGCCAAGATAAACTTTCAAACCAGTGCTTGGAACCTCAGCTAGATGTGACCAACCACAAGTGACTGACAAATAGGCAAATACAGTGTTAGACCACATGGATTTTAGACCACACAATAGCCTGATTATCCTTCTCTTTGGATGATTAGCAGGTCAGGCTCCAAGAGCCATAGACTTTTTAGCCATTCTTGATTCAAAAGAAAGACAGTTTCAGCTGGGTTCTGGACTGCAGTCAATGTGGGAGGCTGAGCTTTTTCCTTCTCACCCTTTCACCTTTGTTGGGTTATGATTCAGCTAAAATCTTGCAATGAGGTGTCTCAATTAGCATTGCTCTGAATGTAAAAGTCAGTGTTGATAAAGAAAGGTCCTGTGGTGAAGGAGTGGACATGGTTATCTTCATCTCTAAAGCACTTCCAGAACAGAGGAGGGGAGGGTGTACTGCAGATGTGCAGTTCAGAGTCCCATGTGGACAGGAGCAGAAATCTGGAGAAAACCTCACATCTAGCTCAGAAAATTACCCGAGCCTGGAAATATTTGTTTTAACAGAAACTAAGAATAAGACTGTGTGTCTTTCATGGACTGTGATTGGCACTGCAGTATTAGACAGACAACAACAGTGACTGCAAAATCATATTGATAGACTTGTTCAGTATCTCTGGTTTCCTACTACAGGGCTTTTCTAATATTTTGATGCCTTTATTGTTCTCTCATAGCACTCCTCCATGAAGCAATATAGCCACCTGCAGATACTTATCCAAGCTGCAAACACAAACCTAGACAGGAATTGACTTTTGATTTAAATAGCCCTAAATTAATTTGAATCACTGTAAAACTACACACACCTGTGCCCATGGATGCCTTTTGCTGTGTTCTGGCCCTGGAACTTTTGCAGTTATTTCTCAATGACTCAGTGCAGCAGCAGCTCCAGAGATATGGAAAGATCAGCATGTGAGTCTATATTCACCAGAACCCGACGTGAGAGATGTTTTAAGATTAATTTTACGATTATCACCACATAGCAAATATTAATGGAATAAACACTCATGTTTTTTTCAGTGTGCTTAAAATAATTTCTGTTCAGCAGATTACTGAACATATTTGGAATTTAGTACAAGTTAATTGCAAAGAAAAAAAGAAAGTGGAAAAACTCGATGTTGTGTAGGGCACGTTTTAATTTTTTTCCATTCAAAGACTGTCAGATTCTTTGACATATCTACAGGCTGGAATTTCAGCACACCTTAATATATATACACTGCTCATAGATTTACAGTCACAAATTAACTCAGTAACACACTTTACAATAGTTAAGGTTAAATTTATTTTTATCTCTTTCACATAAACACACACATTCAAGCACACAAAAACACACCAGCTCATACATATGTGAAAAATCTATAGTGATCTTTTGTTTTAGCCCACCTCGAGATGGGCTGGACTTCTATCATTCACATTTTTATATATTCTGAACATGTTAAAACAAATCTGTCCATGTCAAAAAAGTGAATGCCAGGGACTTTATCTTTCCAGATGAGAAAGCTGCTCTGAGGGTCTGATTGGAGCTATCTGAAATGAAAACACTGTAGGTGTATCCCACATTAAATGTTCAGCTTGAAGCTAGCAGTTAAGCATGTCACATTATTACATGCATAATAATATGATGAGCTGAAATGACAGAATGCCAGCTTCCTACTGAAAATTAAAGCAACACTGATTTCTTCCAAGGATACCAACTATAACTTTGCACAGTGGCTTTGGGAAATGAAAGCATGTGCTACTCAGGCAAAAGGACATACCAATGGAAATGTATGAGAACCCAGCTGGATGGGAAATAGACCTGCTTCTCTGGTGTTCTCAAGTGCTACCAGGCCAAGCAAACTATCTGAAGTACCACATCATGGTTAAGGAACACACCAAGTTTTAAATGGTGCAGCAAGTATAAAGTGTAAGTAGGAATGGCAAAGTCTGTTTAAAACAATTAGTTTTAGCTCCTTTTATTGAAATAAAATTTAGTGTACTCTTGATTGGGTCTTGATACTTGCTAAAGAAAAACCAGATCTGTTTGATGCATTAGAAGATGACCTTTTGGGGAATCTTAGCACCCATTCCTTCCATGGAATTTTGGATCTGTTTTACACTCATGTGTAAGACCTCACAAGGTTTATCAAGTTTTAAAAAGATGCAATTTAATTAGGTTAATATTTTATTTATGTTACAACTTCCCCCTAGTCATGTCTAACAGAGGTTCTACTTACAATCTTGCCAAATACCAAAGAACAAATCAACAGAACCTAAATATACTTTTTAAAAAGATGTTATTTGGATAAAATTTACATTTGAAAGTCTAAATTTGCATTTTTCTCTATCCCCCCAAATATCAGCTTATTAAAAATAAAAGTTTCCAAGACATCATTTGGAAGCAAAACTTTTCTTTTATTTTTAGAATGATTCAAACACTTTTGCTGGTGCATGTTTTATATAATTTTGCTGCATTACATCCTAATTTTAGTTATAGAACTGCATTTTTTTTCTTCCTGAAGTAGAAATGGGACATTGTTTGTAAACAAGCAATCCCAACAAAGGAAATACATTCTTACTAAAAGCTGAAAACAACCAAATCTCATAAAAAAGATTAGTCACCAAACAGAGGTCTTTCTGCATCACATACATGACTGTTAATTGGAGCAAAAAATCACCCCCCAAATCCGCATAAATCTATTCTAGTACATAGTTGTAGTACTTAGTGCTGATTCTCAAGTGTGAATCTCAGGTGTTCCAGTCCTGTCACGCTGCCACAGGACTTCATCCTGTAGCTACTGGGTGTAATACCTTCAGGAAAGGATTTGCTTTCCAGCAAAAGACAGAGACTATTCCAGGGCCATTGAAATCTGAGTAAAAGAGGGTAGAAAAATGTCTTCTGTGTTCCTAATAAACTAGCACACATTGGCCCCTTAGATGGTTTTTTATGTTGCCTATGTATCCATCACTTGTGCAAGTAATAAGATAGATATTGTTATAAAATTATGTATTACATGACAGTTTTGCCACTTTATTGGTCAAATATAAATGAGAAAACAGTGTTTTATTTTACTCACAGCAAACAAAGAAAACAACATTTGATGTCTTGCGTTTTTGCAACTAAAATACATGGTAACCAAAATTCAATGAGAAGACCGAGTGGACAGCCCATATGCTTCTTTATTGCTCTCAGAACAGAGCTCTTTGATATGCCAAACTTCTTTGCTCTCTGTTGTGGGCCCCTAGGTGACCAGGATCCCATTTTCATCTCACACATCCCTGATTTAAAGCACTGAAAAACTGACATGTCTGGTTTCTGTCAAACCACAGGGAAAAAAAAGCAAGCTCCAACCTCAAGCATTTCCTTGGAAAATACTATGCCAAAGATCAGTCTCTGTCAGCAGAAGCACTGCAGCTTTCACTACTTTTTTCACTGGCACAGAAATGTTGTCATGTAGCAGAATCCTGCACTATTCAGAGAGTTATGTGCCACAGTGCTCACCCTGGCTGTATTTATGTCCCTGTTAGGTCATTCATAGATGTTGCCCACGAGGGTACCTCAGCTTGGGCACTGTGTGTACACCCACTGCACAGCCAAGTCCAGAGGTAAACACGCTGCAAAGTGGCACCCTGGTGGGGGGCTTCCTAGCCTAATACCAGATTTTCAGTCCTGGCAATGTTCTTTTACCACTCCTCCTTATGATACTGCTGTCTCCTACTCTTTCTCCTTTTCTGTTCAAAGAATAATCATGAACAGTCACAGTCTGCATGGACGCTTCTCTGACAAGTACCTTCTTGAACATTTAATAGAACAAGACCAAGAACAAGCCCTAGAACAAGACCTGTTTTCCTCCTCCAAGGGAATGAGTTCTTGTGAACATTGTGATTGTCTCCAGCCATGCCAGACAGAATACATCAGAGCACATTTTGCCCAGAATACACTTGAAAGTAACACTGGACACCAGTGCAAAACTTCCAGCATTCCCTTCCGCCCTACTGTACACTAAGGGGACACTCAGAGGGATTGCCAGGGGAAAAAAGGTTTAACTGTTTGGTAAGCTGATTTCAGATCTTCTGCCAGAAGTACTGTAACGAGACCAATGGGCACAGCTATTTTATGCTCTCTGGCTCATTTTTTAATTTGTGGATTCTTGGATGGGTTGCTAATTTCTGCTCTGGTTTTCAACTTCTAGGAGTTCTCTAGATACAGCATCATGCACGCCTCTTTGCAATATCCTCATTTGTAATGTAGTCAGAGCAAGGGTAACTGCAGTGAAGTTCACACATAACAGAAATGCCTGCACCTGTTCTAAATGCAAGTGAAAAAATATAGCTTGGTTGACAAGAACCTACACATGACCCAGCAATGTGTGTTTGAAGCCCAGAAAGCCAACTGTGTCCTGGGCTGCATCCCAAGCAGTGTGGCCAGCAGGACAAGGGAGGTGATTCTGTCCTACTTTGCTCTGGTGAGACCCCACATGCAGTTCTGGGTCCTCAACATAGGAAGGACGTGGTTCTGTGGAGCAAGTCCAGAGATTAGACAAATCCAGAGATTAGAGGGATGGGGCACCGCTCCTGAGAAGAAAAGCTGAGCGAGTTGAGGTTGCTCATCCTGGAGAAGAGAACGCTCTGGGGAAACGTTATAGCACTTTCCGGGTTACAAGAGAAGTGGACATGGACTTTGCGTGAGAGCATGTAGTGATAGGACAAGGGGGGATGGCTTTAACTGAAAGAGAGTAGGTTCAGACTAGGTGTAAGGAAGAAATTCTGTACCATGAGGATGGTGAGGCAATGGGACAGGTTTTTCAGAGAAGTTGTGAATGCCCCATCCCTGGGAGTGTTCAAGACCATTTGGATGGGGCTTTGAGCAACCTGGTCTAGTGGAAGGCATTGGAATGAGATTATCGTTAAGGTCCCTTCCAGCCGGAACCATTCCATTGTTCTATTAACCTGACTGGGGTTGCTATGCAAATCCACAGTTCCTGCCTGTGATCAAGCAAGGCTTTCAAATCAGGAGCATTTCTTCTCATTTCATCCTTTCTGTATCATAAGATATTATTTATTCTTCGTCTTTATGCATCAGGTTCAGGCTGAGATTTCTTCCTGGACTGTTCTAGCCATCTTCTTGAACTTCTGCAGGTGTTTTGCAAACCATGCTGATCTGCAGGGCTAAAGAAAGGGAAAATTTAACTATTTATGTCCTTCTGTCTATGTAAATAAACCAGGACATACACTTTACTACCTTCCTTCTCCTATCCCTACCAATTTGCAATGTCTGGATCCTCCATTAAATGTCTCATAATTTCCATATGGATAATATTATGCACAAATGAGTTTGCTACTGAAAAAATTAAACTGTCACAGAGAAAAGATGAAATTGTGAAAGCAAAGGGAAAAAACAAACTCAGAGCTATAAACTGTGATACTGTCTGGTCCCAAACATAGTGATAAAAAGGCAACTTATCTTTCTCTTCCTCAGGATATGAGAAACATTGCTTCCAATTAAGTATGCAGCATATGTAGCAATCCAAATTATGGAGGTGACCAGGTGATTCCTCCCCTCACTCACTCCAACATAAATCTGGTTCATGTCCTGGAAGGGACTGCTGTGAGTTTGTGCTGGAAAAACTAAGAATAGAGTTTGAATCACTGCCATAAGAAGTAAAGAACCAAACAGAACATTATTAAAATGTCAGTGTTCATTTCTGTTCTTAATAGCTATGTACAACACCCGTGCTCCTTCACAAGAAGGAGCTGGAAGGTCACTGTCATTTCAGGTCTTGAAGACATGTGTCATTCATTTCCAGCCTCTTCTGATATTTGACAGTATGGACCTGCCTGGAGCACAGAAAGAATAAAGGATGACACAGCTCACTGAGCAAAATTTCATTAACAATTTTCCTCCTACTCAAATAAGAGTTCACCCCTGACCCTAAAATGTAGAGTTTGCTACAGAAGAGGCATTTACAAGGGCTTCTGTTAATGCAATCCAGCCTTTGAAAAAGCCAGGTCTCTGTCTTGGAGGAATGCTTGAATTTATAACAATCTTTGATAAAATACTACATAATCTGTAAGAGAAGAAATGGGCTGCTTGAGCAGAGTAGGTCATGTATTTAATTGTCTAGTCTGATCTGAGTTTATTGCACCAAGTGAAGCTAAAAGCATGGGTTTTCAATGAAAACCACTGCATATCTCATCAGCTATATTTGTGTGTTCATACTCATGTCATAATTAATAGTTTACTCAAAATTTGAAGATTAGATTCTATGTTTCATTTTGGTGAAAGAGAAAACTCCATTAACAGTTTAATTACTAGCTTGTCCAGGATATTCTGTGTTGCAGTAAAAACTGATAGTTTTCCTTTTTCTGTAACATGACCTCTTCAAATGCTGCAGTTGGTACCTGGCTTGACACATGACACAGATTTTTCTTCATGACAAGCAATGTTGCTTAGGTCAAGCACCTTCTAGATTGATCAAAATTGTTTGTATTTTAACAACTATATATGACTATCTATATAGCCTAATGCACGATGTGTTATCATAACATGTGACATGATAACTGAGATTTCATATTTTTATTAAAGACATAACATGAGGTTTCAGTTGGGTGAAATGACACTAATCCAAACCCCTAAATATTTGATTGAAACAACCTTAACATTTCTACATTTGGGGAAATTTTGGTTTTGAACTTTGTGGATTAAACCAGCCTCTAATATTAAATGTCACTACTTGCAAATGTAATGCATTCTATTCCACCTGCCCAGACACAAACTAAGATGATTTTAAAGCATTGATGGGACAAAGAATGTTGTACCAGCAGACAGTGCTCTTTTTACAGTAAAACATGTCCAGAAGATAAAGTCCTGTCACACTAGCTTTTGAGTTTCTACTCTAAAAAAGGATTCATTTCTGTGATGGTCTAACCTGTTCTATAGAAGCATTTCTTAGAATCTTAGAATATCCTGAATTGGAATGGACCCATCAAGATTATCAAAGTCCAACTCCTGGCCCTGCACAGAACGATCCTCAAGAGTCACACCATGTATCTGCATTGTCCAAACACTTCTCAAAGTCTGTCAGGCTCTGCCAGGTGCTGTGACCACTTCCCTGGGGAGCCTGGTCCAGTGCCCAACCACCCTCGGGGTAAAGGACCTTTTTCTAATATCCAACCTAAACCTCTCCTGACACAACTTCAGGCCGTTCCCTTGGGTCCTGTTGCTGGTCAACACAGAGAAGAGATCAGTGCCTGCCTGTAGTGGTTTCAGTTCACCTCTTTATCTTTTGTGAGATAGGAGATCTGGAGGAATGCAAAACAGGCTCAAAACTTAAAGAAAATGAAAAGTTTATTAACAGAACTAAAAGAGAAAAGAAAATACTGAGAAATCAAAGCAAAATCCCTCTTTTTACTCACACACCCCCATCCTCCTTTTCTCTGCCCCAAACTAGCACAAAGGATAACACCACATAATTCCTGGTCAGTATTCACAGTTCTTAAGAGTCTCTCCACTAGTTAAGGAGAAAGAGGTTTCCTTTGCTATTCGTGGTTTCCCAAACTGTATTAACCACAGTCCGACAGCCCCTGCCCGAGATTAAAGCTGCCACTGGGAAAAACAGCTCTCCCATGGGTAGAGGATCACATGGGCCACACATGGGGTAGTCTTTTTTTAAGGGTGAATAGACCCCAGCCTGAAACAGCAACTCGCCTCTCCACAGAAAATATTAAAAGTTTCTTACAGCTCCCCACACCTCTGGGCACCTG
>VZTH01000558.1:394574-435209 GCA_013397815.1 Aleadryas rufinucha
CCTCAGCCACTCCTCATGTGGCTTCCCCTCCAGGCCCTTCACCATCTTTGTTGCCCTCCTTTGGATGCTCTCTAACAGCTTTGCATCCTTCTTATATTGTGGCACCCAAAACTGCCCCCAGCACTCGAGGTGAGGCTGCCCCAGTGTAGAGCAGAGGGGGAAAATCCCCTCCCTTGCCCAGCTGGCAATGCTGTGCCTGATGCCCCCCAGGACACAGTTGGCCCTCCTGGCTGCCAGGGCACTGCTGACTCATGTTCAACTTTCCATCAATAAGGAACCCCAGGTCCCTTTCCCCAGCACTGGTCTCCAGCCTCGTGTTCCCCAGTCAGTACACACTTCCATATGCACATATCCTCGGTGCAGAAGTTTGACACACTTGTCTGTGTCAAACTTCATGCAGTTGATGATTGCCCAGTCCTCTTATCTGTCAAAGTCTCACTGCAGGGCCTCCTCTCTGCAGACCTCCCTGCCTTTGAGGGAGTCAACAACTCCTCAATTTTGTATCATCTGCAAACTTAGTGCACCTTTGAGTTCTGCATCCAAGTCACATATGAAGATGTTGAAGAGCATAGGGCTGATGATGAAGCCCTGTGAAAAACACTAGTGACAGGTCACCAATCTGATGTCACCCCATTCGCTGTAACAATTTGTGCCCGACCCGTGAGCCAGCTGCTCATCCATCACATGATGTGTTTATCCAGCTGTGGGATGTACATTTTGTCCAGAAGCATATAGTAAGAGACAGTATCTAAAGCTTTACTGAAATCTAAAAAAATTGTATCTACTGGCTTCTGTTGATCAGACAGGTGAGCTACCTTGTCATAAAAGGAAATTAGGTCTGACAAGCAAGATTTTCCTCATGAAGCCATGCTGGCTGTGAGCAACGACTGTGTTGTCTTTCAGATGTTTTTCAATAACTCTCATGTATTCCTTATGGCAGGAAGGGGTAATGTCAACCATTTCTTGAGAGAAAAAGTAAAAGAAAGCTTAGTATTACTTTAATATTTGGTTTAAATTTAAAATACAGTCTAAAGACAGTTGTGGTGTGGGAGTGTGGTCATTTTAAGCAAGTACAGTCTTATGTTGTTCTTGTTTGTAATGTTCTTAGTAACCGAGAGGAGAGAGCTGTGACTGATAAATAATCAATGTCTGCAAGACCATATAAATAAAGCAGAATATTATGATGAAAGAACTCAAGAATCAAAACAGATTTTGATACAATTCCCAAGCAATTAGATATTTCCTTTGTTGACAGACCTTTTTTAAAAATCTATCATCATCGTTCTAACCAATACTTACAGTTATTAAGAACTGCTCCAGCAGCAAGCAACTGAAAGAATGTGACACAATGTTTGGTTTCTCTTATTGTTATTTCTAAATATTAGAGATAAGGATATTAATTTAATTTTAAATTTCTATTCTTTCAATAAAGACTATATTAATGAAGACAGTGCATAGGAGTCTTAAAGTATGAGATAACGCTGTATGGGGGAGATCTGTTCAATGTGGGCGACCTGTCTCCCAAACTCAGTTCTTATACTTCATCTTTTAATTTATTCAGAACGCCTTTGCAATTCACACCCTCTGATCTTCTCTTGTATAAATCACACTGGCCCTCTTTATTCCTTTGATAGCATCATACTGGTACCTACCATGAGGTGCCTAGAAATGAGACAATAATGCATCTTCACATTTTATCACCTCAATGCACTGCACAAGATTTGCACTTTGGATTAAAACTTAGCCCAATGAGTGTAAAAGCCAACAGCTGCAGGGCTTATATTTCTCTTGCCCTAGTAAATAGGGCTTAGGAAAGCTTTGAACTCCACAGAGACAGATAAAGAATGTAAAGGAACACATTATGAAAAACAGATCTCTAAAAAGTTACAAAAAAGGTATCAGTACAGTTACACCAAGTCTCTTTTTCTTCAAACAATATTTAATTCTTTAATATCGAGAATAGAGATTTAGTTTACTTTCCCTCCATTTTTAACTAAAATGGCTACAGTGTTAAAAATAGAAAGGGCACATCTATAGTTCTTTTAACCTAGTCTAAAAAATTAAATCTGCAGCTCTGAATGTGGGTGAAATTCTCAACCACTTCCAAGGAAACCAGCGGTTTTGTTCCTCTGGCTGCTGGTCACTTTTTGTTTCTGACCAGAAGGCTGATGAGCACTTCTCAGTGCCTGTCTACAGCCTCCAGTATAGATTTACTGCTCCATTACAGACTGTAACTTCCATACCCATAGCATTTTGGGAGACTGTTAAACTACAGAACTGGCCCTTAATTGCATTAGCCAGCAAAAGGGAGGTCTTTGGAAGAGTGGCTTACAAAGAATTTGGATCCAGAACACTGCTAAAGGACTCCATACCTCCCATATTGTCCTCTGTGTCTTTTCTCTGATTTACTGTGCTTTTTAAAGCTTATTGTTTACCTGGGAAGAAAATTCAATCAGAACCATGAAATACAAGTAATCATCAATGTTTGCCAATAACCAAAGGGTAGTAAATAAAGTATTAGCAGCAGAACATCAGTTACTAAATGCCTGGAGAGTGGCCAGTCTGGCTGTAAGTATGTGTTCCTTTCCTCCCCTGCTGTCATTTATGTCAATCTTGAATAGATTCTGTTTTACTATGCAGTGGATTACACCCAGAGCTTATGGATATGAATATGGGTTACTTGATTTGCTCTCTCTGATCATGCTCCAGTAGTATTAACACTTGGGGTCAATCTGGATTATCCCGTGTTTAAAAGATGGCAATTAAACACTTCAATTATTAATTTCTGAGGATTTCTTCTTGCTTATATGAAGAGCTAAAGGAATTGCTCATGCAGACTTACTTTGTCAATTTCTTGTTGCTGGTGGCCTGGGGAGTGGTAAGGGGAAAAAGAAATAAGATTGTTGCACAAGTATTCTCCCTTGGATCTGAACAAGTTCCAAGGAACCTTTTTAAAGGTTGAATGGGTGATTTCACCTTTCAGAGACATTTTCTTCTTCTGTGTTGAGACTCCACAGTCAAAATTAAATAAGATGCAAACCTAAAGCAAAGTCTGGAGTTCAAATTTTACCAGTTTTGTGTTTAGAAAAGAGCCTGGTTTGTCATCACAGAAGGTAAGGGTGACTGCATGTGAAACCGTCTGGGATACCACCAAGTGAGAAGGAACTTGGGACCCACTTCCAAGCTGGAAGTAAAATGCAAAGAAAAGCAGAAGGCTATCTTTAGCATGCCAAGTACATTAGATGAAAAGATGAGATCATCCGAAAGGTAAAGGAGACTTTCCTCTAAAATATATGTCTCTGATGTCATGAAGTAGCTGGTGTGAAAACTTGCTCGATATGTAGTAGCTCAGATATTTTTGCTCACTATTTATTTTTATCCTCAGTATGTTAACTAGGAAGACAGTGTCAGAACTACACGAAATGAAGATGCTTTGAGTAAGAAAAAACATCTTGAAAAAGTATAGAAATTATTGTGAGAAAGACTTTATTTAAAATATTGCTAAATCCCCTTTCTAAATACACTGATTTAGAACCCAAACAGGTCTAATCAGGACTAAATACAGCAGCTTCAAGGGACTTGACAAAGTGGGTGGAGGACAAATGAAAGCAAAATGCCTGCTTAAACTCACTGTGTGTGACCTTTCCTAGGACCAGACTATGAATTCCAAGTTTGACCATAGTTTTCTGTGCTTTTTTGAAGGCAGGGATTTTTATCTATAGAAAGAACTTTACAGTATCACTAAGTGGAATAGAGAATACATTTTCTCTGTATTAAGAACAACATAAATCAATGATTTTAAAGATTATTCTTTTCTCAAGTGGAAAAACCTGTGACCAGATAGCAGCTACATGTCAGTATCAATGTTAAATTTAGCTTCCCAAAATTTGTTTCCCAAACTCTCTGACAGTATGCAAGAAATACAAACTACCCAAGGTTGAAAATAGCCCACAAAATCCTAGAATTCCAAGAAGCCATAGTGCATACAAGTATCCTTAGCCATGAAGGTGCTAATCAGTGTATATACTGTTTCATCTGCATCTAAGAAGCTCTGCAATTAAAATTAGAACTTTTATGTCTGATCCCCAGCTTGCTGCCATTCAAAGCTCCTATCTGCATACACTGGGGATGGAAAAGGCCTTTTGGAAGTAAATAATTGGAAAAATTAGAGGGATTTTCGAAGATTGCAGAGCTTCCCTTTAGGACCAGTCCAGGAGCCCTGTCCTTCTGTCAAAGTACAAATTACCCCCATATGGTGATGTCCGTTCTCTCAACTGTAATTTATTCATTATGCAGAGAGCCGAATACCAAATGGTGACAGCACGGCAGCAGAACAATGAAACAGGCTTGGGAAGCTAATAAGTGTCCAATCAATGAGAACCTAATGAACTATAACATGTAATACTTTATAAGGCATTCAAATTAAAAAGGGGAAAGAAATCAACAATGATGCAATGTCAATTTACTTATTGCAAGTCTAATCAAATGAAATAAGCATCATTCTCCAAAAATACAGCCATAACTGACATTTGGGGAGGGGGAATGAGTGGAAGATAGGATCAAGCCAAAATTCCTTTAAGAACATAATTAGTACTAACCAACTGTCCCTATTTAATGTAAGCTCTTTGCACCAAACTCTTCTAGTAGGGATTTTTTCCAGTACACAACCTTTTCCCCTCTATCCCAAAAGCCTTATTTTACTGTGAGTTCTATTACCACTTTTGCAAAAAAATTAAATAAAAAATCAAAATCCTGAATCTGATTCTGTGGAAATAATAATAATTAATAGATCATGGACGAGTTAATCCCAGTAAGGTGTTCTGTCTTTCCTAAGCAGGCAATAGGCAGAACACCTTCTGGATAGAGCTGTTTTCCTTTAAATGTTGGCAAGGAGGCTATTAACTCCTTCCCCAAAATGAGGAGGTGACAGCAGAGATCCAGGTATCCTGTTTGACAGAGCACTTCACTGGCTTTTGTGTTTGCTGGGCTGCTCAGTCAAGAATCTCTATTCTTCAGTCTTCTTCCACCGAGACACCCATCTTTAAATGAGAAATTTCAGTTAGTGTGTCTCTGAGTTACTGTTTCTGTGTATCTTTTTTTAAGAAGCCTGTTGTGGGCTTCTTTGTGGTCCTTGTTGGTTTAGGATTTTTTTTGTATTTTAAGTACCCTTAATCCATCTTATATTGGCTTCTGTTGCCTTCCCTGACAGAAAAGGTGCCAACAAGATGGTTCATTCTTGACTCAGCCAGCTACACATATTAGCAATTCTCACAGCAGTTGCCAAGTATAACTGTACATCCTCCTCTCTGAGAGTGGCTATAGTTTTCTTTTTCTACAGCAGTTGACATTAAGTGTCTTCTGTGTTTCCTGCTGCTCCTGTTCACATATGATAGTGGTTAGTGTCAGCTTCACTATCTCTCCATTTCTTCTTCTGTGAGTCTCTTGCCTCTCATCATTTTCTCCATTAAAAAGAATAAAATAAATCCCTATGTTCTTCTATAATTCTGTGCTTAAATTTGATGAAAGGCATTTTGGTCTCTGGACTTCTGCTTCCAGCTCTATCACTGATATTGTGGCCTTTTGCACCAGTCACAGGAATGAAGTCTCTGGGTTGCATTGCAGGAGCCATGTCTGTGGCACAATGCTGTTTATGAAAGCAAAAACCCAAATTTTGTGTGACTTCAACCACATGGTCAAAATGGGTTTAATGCTGTCCATCCCTAGATGAGCAAACAAGCACTGTTCATAATAGTCATGCATTTCTGAGAGTTTTCTTATCCTGTGTTAGTAAAAAACCAATAGCAAATGACCCCTGTGCAGTTTTCAGAGTTGCAATATGTCTGTGTCCTTTTCTTCACGACCACAATAACTGGAGTAGAAAACTTCTGGGAACTAGAAGTAATCTGTGTTGTAAGACAAACCTCTCTTTTAGCAGTGAAACGAGACAAAAATTGGATATTGTATGCATTCACCTGGACAGCCATTCAAATAGATGGGTTCAAAGGGTCTCAGCATATTAGGAACACTGGACATGACTGAATTTTTCAAATGACTTAAAAGATTTGCTGAGGAGTTCACATTAGTGAAATGTCCAGCAGCCTAAGAGAAACTTTTGAGAAATCTAATTAAGTCTTTCAGCCTTTCCCAGTCTGTCTCATAATCATACAGAAGTAAGACAAAAGGATGCAAATACATCAAATTGGAGTCTGACCGTCTGACCATAAGAAGTTTTGGTGGTTTTTTTTTTTTTTCTTTTACATTTCTGTGTTATCTGTTGGCTCACAGGTCTTTCTTTTTCATTCTCACACCTCACACTTTAGCATGACAACCTAAAAGCAATTGCTACAAAGATAATGTTAACACAACTCACTCAGCAATGCAGGTGCAGTAAAACAAAAATGAAAATGAAATGAACAAAATTCAGAAGAAAAAGCCCAAAACATGACAGAACTGCTTTGTTTCCCAAATTACCGTCATGCAGTACAGATGTGGAAAAGCAGAGAACAGCTATTGCAGTGCAGATAATACAGAAAAGCTCTCCTTAGAACAATGTAAGCAGTACTCCCATACTCAGAACGTGAGCTGTCGGTGGGAATTAATGTCCATCAGATCTTCCTCATCACCTGGTGTTTCACTACTGGGCTGACCCAGAAGGTGCACTCATGAGGTCAAGGGGGGAGGCAAAGCACAGAAGATTGTAACACATCCAGTTTAAAGAGAGCATTATCAAACTAAGTTGTCATTTTTAACTGCCCTTCAGGGACTCTAGTGGAATCTCACTCCCTTTTTAGTGAATGCAAGCTTTACCTGTAACTTTAAAAACAAAATAAGTGCTTTTGATTGTGTGACCGGGCTCTTTTTTTCTCTATTACTATTATTACTGTTTTAAAGCGTGCCACAGCATATAGGGTTAACGATATAAAATCTCCACATAATGCAATAAAACTGATACTGAAATAGTGTCCCCCTACTGTAGGAGGAATCTGCAATCAGGACTTCCAAGCACATGCAAAAAATAACTCTTGGATCAGTCTTCTTGTCTTCCAGTAGACTTGGCAAGAAAGACAAGCCATATGTGAACCCAGCCATATATCAGTTATGTGGTCTTAGATATTTTCAATAAAACAAAGGACTTTGCTGTCAGCCCTCCTGATTTCATGAAGCCTTTACAGCTCACAGCAATGTCCTTTATCAAAAGCCACAAAGCTGTCCTTAGACATGTGCATTTCTTAGAGAAAATATTCTCTGAAATAGCTATTTATGATTAATTCCATCAGGGAAAGGGTAAGACATGAAAGGATCTAATACAGTCAGTTTCAGCCATGCTGAATGCATCTAGATATAACGAGTCTAAAAGCAATTAATAAGAAAAGCAGTAATACTGAGCGGCTGGGGGAGAGTGGAGGAATTAAAGTACCCATGCACAGGACAGTAAGACCAAGATGAAAATCTTTGTGACAGTGATGTGGATGCCCTGGTAAATTAAGTGGAACTTAGACTTCATCCCCGAATTCCTCCTGACCATTTATTAAGACATTATTAACTGGCAGTTTCATACAGGGATTGTGTTAGGAGTGGGTTCAAAGAAAGAATTCTATAACAGTGCTTCTTTTCCCAGCTAATTCTGGGTGGACAGCCTGCACTCGAGGAACCAGAAGGAAGGCTGGGGAATAGTTCAGGGTGAGCCATGAAATGAGGTCAGGAGCTAATGAATAGTTCACACCCCAGACGTGCAAAACCACGTGGATGTGAATGGCCCTATGTGTGTGATTACTCACATATGTGGAGTTCAGCGTGTGCTCCGGCTCAGGAAGAGAACTAGTAGTTTTATTTGATGTAGTGGTAAAAGGAGTCAGGGAAGGGATTTTAAAAGTGAAGTGAGATGATTATGGCAGTGTTTTTTTGAACTAGCCTTAAAGAGAAGGCTTAAGAAAAAGGAATTGTTACAAAAATAAAAGGGTTTATTATACAAAGCAGCAATGGCTTTGGCAAAAATTTTGTGTGAATTTCAAGACTATAATGACAAATGCTGACTTTTTAGTCACGTATTATTAACTATTACATTACAAACAACAGTAAAACCCAAGTGGACAAATCAACATTTCTGTTCACTTTGAATTACTTTTTTATAGTGTACTTTTTGTGCACACCCTAAGTTTTTAAATTGCTTGAGCTTTCTAGGTCCAATTCAGTGAGGCAGTTCATTTTACTCTGTGTTTTGTCTCACTGGAATTAGTGGCTTACAATGAAGTATGTGCTTAAGGACCTTGCTGTGTCATGCAGGTTGTCTATTTTTTTTTCTTTATAAAATTTAAGAAGGAAAAAGCCCAAAAATTGACTCCCAACCCATCCTATTTTTTATCCCTCTGTATGACATCTTTGAAAATAATCTCTTTAATCAGATTATGGATTCAGATACCGGTGAGATATTTGCTTTACAATTAGTATCTCTTACTAATGTCCTGCTCAATATTATGCTGTTTCTGTGGACTCAGTACATAAAGCCTAAGGGCTCTTATTCAGGGATACAGCTATAGCTAAGTTTAAAATTTATATCTCTAGACAGGGTAACAAATTCTATTATACAAATATTTGAAGCTATCACAAGGAGAGGAATACTATAAATTAATCCTTCACTCAGAAGTTGCACTTGCAGCTCTTTTCAGTTAATTTTCATTATTTTACCATCAGGGAACAGTTTCAAGGAATTATTACACTAACCATAGTATTAAAAATGAGCCCTGGCAGCCCACCCCCACCCCAATAAATATCATTTAACATTCATTGTTGTAGAAATATGTAACAGAAAAGACAAGAGAGTTTTTCTTTTTTTACTTCTCAAGAAGGTATGAAAATATTAGCAAATGTTCAGATCTCCAGTACTCAAAATATTATAGGTCAGATCCAAGCAGAGTGGAGAGGTCAGTGCTCCATCATCACAGCTTTAAATCATTATGGGCTGTAGGGCATAATAGCCTGTGAGGAGCCTTGGTTAAAAGATGGGAAGGAAACCTGGAAAAGGCTCATTATGCCACACACACAACTTGACAGTCCCTTTTCAATCTGATTCAGCTCAGCTGTGAATGCCGTTGTGTCCTCAGCACAAAGATCCTGCTCGCTGCCATACTATTTTCAGTCACCCCAAGGCTGGGGCATGGTTTGCCCACAAGAACGCATCCCAAATCCAAGTGCCTTGTGTTTTCCAAAGGGTGCACCTGTTTTGCTGGGGATCCGGTCCTTAGAGCTTCCTGTCTGAAACCTTAACACCCAGCAACTTGTTTTGACAGCTTGGGTTGTGTTCGTTTGGAAGCCCAAGGACTTTTTTCTTGGCCGGGGGGGGAGGAGATAGGATAGGGAAAGAAGCACAAACAAAAAAAAAAGACTTAAGCCTGTGACTAATTGGCTGAAAGAATGTGAGCAATTCCGATTCAGTTAATTGAACGTAGGCTCAAATTAAAAAGAGTAATTGCCTTCAAAACTTTGCATTGCAGACTGCTGGCCTCTTCTAAACATTAAGTGAAATCCTTCAAGCACATGTGTCAGTGGTGCTGCTTTCAGGAACTCAAATATCCTGTTGTATACATTTACATTCAGAGGACTTCATTCTAGAAGAGATTAGTCTGCATCATATTGATGATTTTATTTACAAGATGAATTTTCTTGAAAAAGGTGTCCTGATTTTGGCTGGAAATTTCAAATCATGACCATGCCTTCTAACTGCTGGCAGCTTTCCAAACATTTCCTGATCAGAAGACCTGAAAAAAGTGCTTTATTTTTTGATGTTAAAATAACTAGGTTTTGTATTTGAAGCCAAGACCGTATATTTTTACACAAATTTTCCACTGATTTTGGGAAGAGCTTTAGTCGAGCAAAGCCATATCTGCATTAAACATGAATAACTAAGGAGTTGAGAGTCCAGGAATTCAACCATGAAAATACAGAGCTCAGTTATGAGGCCTTTTTAAATAAAAATCTTGAATTAAATTGTTTTGTCTACACACTGACATTGCCATTTATTCTTTACATCAAAGAAACATCCACAACTTCTAACCTCATTGTGCTATGCACAAAAACACAGAACAAAAGAATTGTCCTACCTCTCAAAATACTTTGCTGCAAGAGCAACAAAGACCTTTTGTTTGCTATTTAAGCAAGGTTGGTGGACATCATCTCTGAGCAGAAGCTCTGAGAATCAGCCTTTTCTATCCTTTTCCAAACATGTATATGCATATTTTCACTTGAATCTGCTACAGTAAAAGGACTTTTAAAGAAAAGAATCAGGCAGAGCAAAAGAGAAAATATTACTTTATATTAATAACAAATGGAGTGCACAATGCATTCCACATACAAAGGTTACCCATTTGTGGAGCTAGAAGCCAAGGGCATTTTAAAACTTAAAGATCCCTTAAATAAACATATTGGTTTAAGTACAAGGCAAATATTCTTAGCTCAGCAGGTAGTTGGTATCTAAATCACATTCAGACTTCACATAAATACACATGTCAAAGCATTTATCTAGTAATAAAAAAACAACTCTTAAGGAATGCAGTTCAGATAGGGAAGTGTCAGTTGTTTTGCACATTTCCTATTTCCAGCTCATTAGTTTCAGCTTTTGACAGGGGTGGAGCTGAAAGAAATCCTGTAGAGGTTTTTCTCTCCTCCCAATTTCACATGAATAAACAGAGGGAGGGAGTCCCCTGCCTGTCTGCCAGGCTCTTATCTATCATATTTAGATGCTAGATGCTGTCAGATTTTAGATAGTGATGCCTGTAGGTATTGCCAGTTACTGGGAAATTAAACCTGGAATAGAAGGTAGTCCTTTCCTTTCCCAAACCGACTTTGCTCTAGGAGCAGGTTTGGACATCCTTCAAAAATGTTGATGTCCAGACAAAGGTGACAGGATTATATTTCTGTCATTCATTACTTGCACCTGATTTCCTGTTTCCTCATTCTGTCCTTGGTGTCTCAGCAGCACTCCATCTGCATATTTCCTTTCACCTGCATTCTTACATTCCTCTCAAATCCAGATTCTCCCACTCCAGAAGTGGTAGGTGTAGATTTACACTGCGGATTTTTGTTTAAACTCTCCTCATGTAAGATACCTCCTTGAGCATTGGAAATTCTTAGAAATTCTGTGTTTTCATTATTAGACCAAATTTTCCTTCATTTCCCCAAAAATATATTTCAGAAAATGAAGATGTTCCTCTAGGAACAAGAGGCAGTGAACATAGGAGATATTTCTATACAATTCTAATTCTTGGAAAATATCCCTATGATCACTAACAATCAGGTTAGCAATTACCACCCTTGTGCTAGAAGTGACACCTCTGTAAGCTGACATAAAATAACAACGTGGACACACTTTTCCATCCCAGAGGCAAAGCACACCCGACCATGAGGAACTGCGAAATGGAAGTATGTGTGCACCCAGGTGCTGTGTTTCAGCTGAAGGTTGGCAACTTCCACCTGATGGAGATAACTCCTTAAGGTGATCTGACTGCCATTACCCCAGCACACAGTCTAAACACTTTGGTGTAGTCTTGAAGTGATGTAGCTCAAAATCATACCCACCTGGCTTATTCTTTCTTTCCTAATCTTACCTGCCTAGGTTCTGCCCTGATTTGGTTTTAGTAGAATCCTTTAACATAACCCCTAAAAATAAACTAAAATGTATGTACATATTTATGTGTGCACATCTTCATGTGGATACTTATGTGCAGGCATCTGTGTGTTTAGGTTACAGACAGTAAAGACAAAATCTTTTCAAAGATGTCCCTTTTAATCTGAGAGATCTCAAATGTTACTATACACAAGTGGGAACATCCAGACCTTTGAAAAAACTCATTGCAGATCTTGAGGTGCTTTTACTGCACTATACATGAAATACTGCAGCAAAAGGACTTTCATTTGAGGATCAGCTGGAGCTTCAGTTTGGTTCCTATTGCCTTCCAGATTTTTTCATGCAATTCTGCTCCTAAAGCTTGCATGTTTCTGAAAAGAAGATTTATGACTTCTTTTAAAACCACTCGCCACATAGGGATATAGGTGTAACAAATGACATTTGTCACTAATTTGTAGGATGACACTTCAGTCTGCATTATGTTGAAAACAGCAGCAACAAAGGCGACAGCCTGCATGATTTTTTTCTCAGGCTCAAATCTCAAATTTGTTGTGTAGCACCGTCATAAAGGGGTGTAACCTCCTCCCAGTTTTTTGAGCAATTACTAAGTATGGCAGCGCTGCAGATCTGGAGATGCTCTATGACTTTTCTCTTTCACACACCCAGGAGATCAGGAGTCTGCCCATTGTGGCTGATGAGGCATTTTAGTGTACATGAATGCAGAAATAGAGCCAAAAGTAGATCTATTCTTAAGAAAGAAAAGTTTTGGGGATGTAAATTTCTTTTTACTTTAGAGTAAAACACAGACAGAAGCTCATCAGTCATACAAGATTATCATTAGGGACTTTTCACAAGGTCATGCATTTACAGGACAAGGAGAAATATCTTTGAACTAAAACAGGGTAGATGTGGGTTAGATATAAGAGAGAAATCCCTCACTATGAGAGTGGTGAGGCAACAGCACAAGTTACCCAGAGAAGCTGTGGATGTCCCATCTCTGGAAGTATTGAAGGCCAGCCCAGATGGGGCTTTGAGAAACCTGGGTCAGTGGAAGGTGTTCCTGCCTTTGGCACGGGGATTGAAACGAGATGATGAATACTAAAAAAAAAGTTGGATAGATAAATTATTTGATGCCTTCCTTGTTTTGAGTTTTCAACTGTACTGCTCAGACTGGGAAACTAACAGTAGCTAATAGGAGAGTAAGTCACCCATACATGACTAAAATTTAGTTTAGAGCCCATGAGACGGCAAGATGAGCCATATCTCTTAGGTGTTTGAACACTGAGTTGGATGAAGATGCTGACCCAACAGTAGCAGAAATATAATCTTGCCACTGTTGATCATTTTTCACAAATTCCCAGTTGGTTGTTTGACATGCAACTGGAAAGAGTTATTGTTTTTCTCCATTTTTTTCCTCCTCTGTTAGCCAAAATAGTGAAACCATAGCATCAGTGTTGTTTGAAAATATATTTATGTTTGTTTTCCCTACAAAAAGAGATAATAATATTATGTTCCAATAATATTAAGTTGCAATGTTATTTGCA
The DNA here is from genome assembly GCA_013397815.1 of Aleadryas rufinucha. Classification (NCBI taxonomy): domain Eukaryota; kingdom Metazoa; phylum Chordata; class Aves; order Passeriformes; genus Aleadryas; species Aleadryas rufinucha. The sequence continues at coordinate 407,739 of VZTH01000558.1, forward strand.
AGATTGCAGAGCTTTTAATTTTCTGATTATTTCCACAGTGGGAGTTTCAGCTCAATTTCTACCAAGACACTTCTATCTGTTTCGGTTATTTTTTTATTACAGCTAGAAGCAACAGTAATTGCCTTTAGTGTACGAGAACATGACTGAGGAGACAATTGTTGTCCCTAAAGAGTAAAATCATCAGCATACATTTTTGATGTAAAATTTTTGTAAATTAATTGCAAGATCCTATAAATATTATATTTACAAAAATTGTGTTGTCTGCTGTCTTCAAAGAAACAATCTTTTTTCTATTTTTTTTCATAAACTATGCTTCATACACAGTGCATTTCCTGAGGCAGAAAACAAAAACATGGAACAAAATATTAGCCTTCTACTTTTGTAATTTTACATTCTACTACTTTTCTTTTCCAACTCTAGGTTTGGGGGTTTTTTAATATAATTCTGGGAACATACAGGAAAAAAAAATCACTACCATTCTCAGTAATCAAGCCCCATTTTCAACGTTTGACTATTCAGGTGATAAAAAACTCCATAAATATACATCTCAAATGTTAAGACACTAGAATTGCATATAATTTGGTCATAAATCAAGAAAATAATTCAAAATATTGACCATTTTGTGGAATATTTTTTCCACAATTTCTATTAAAAAATGCTAACATGAAATCTTTTAGATTTTCTCTGAAAAGTTGAAAATAATTCAACTTGAAGTACTCCAATCCACAATTATATCTTGGAAAAATTATCTATCAAGACTTCTAATGGAATTATCCTCTACAGCCACTCCATAGAGGAACCTGACAGACTGTCCAAGAACAGGAATTTCAGTTGTTAAGAGCCTCTGAAAAACTTGGGTTGATGCCAACATTATTAAATGAAATTAAAATTACACTACTTTGTTTCTATTTTTCCTGTTAGAAAATTAAATAAGTCAGCTTTCTGCTGTGGAAAACAAACAAACAAACAAACAAACAAACAAACAAACAAACAAACAAAAAACAGACAAACAAACTAACAAAAACCCAAACAAACAGAAACAACTGGATTTTGGGGTTTAATCAGACTAGTGTCTTTTCAGTTGTGTTAGCTCTCCGTGTGGTGTATCCTGTGTAACCCAGATGTACAGAAATTTCAGATGATTTATGAGTACACAGGACAGCACTCAAGGCACACATATTATGTCCTTTTTCTGTCGCTGCATTTGAATGCAGGAGCCATAGAATGTTTTGGATAAATAAGCTCAGAGGCTTTTTTGAAGAAGATGGGCAGTGTTACAACTAACATCAAGAACAGTGATTAGTTCCAGTAGATATTTCAGCAGATTTACTCCAGTTAGAATGGTGGTAGTTGCTTTTGAGCAGGCAGCCCATTGCACTTATAACAAATAGTGCTAGCAAATTTGCTGCTAGAAAAAAATGTAGAAAATCTAAGAAAAATCATTATTTGGAAATCATACTTTCATAAGAAGATCTGATCTCCAGAGATGATTAGGGATCAGATTCCACAAACAACCAGAAATATCTGAGGATATAATTTCATATGTCTTTGGAAACTTCAGAGAAGGTTAGCCTGTGATTATTTACTTATTTGTTTATTTTTGAAGCCACAGTAGCAGAAGGTGCCTTTCTGAGCTAGTGATAGCAACACATTTTCTCACATACCACTGGAGATTGGTGTGATAGAAGGGAAGGACTCCAACTCATCTGCCAGCACTGGAGGGAACGTGGGTGTCCTCTGGGGCATGGGAATTCATCTCCAAGTAATACAAATGAGAAACAGTGCTCTTCCCTGACATAATACCATTGCAAGCAAGCTCTCAATATATTTACCGACTCTATGGGATTAACCAATAATGTGCTGATTAGCCAATAAGTATTGAATCATCTTTTGCTTCAGAAAAGGATCATTGTATCCAACTTGGAAAATACTGCTGGCTTTCAACCACATCCACTACAAACAAAGCACAGTACTTCAGTGCCGATAAACTCTGTATGGAATTTTAGCCCCAGAAGTAGTTCATATCTATATCTGTGTCAACTGCATCTATATACATACAGATCTATGAAAGTAACTAGGAATAGGGATAGCAGTTGAACCTTGTTTGTGCATCATCTGTCTGCATTCTTATTTCAGCATTTAAATGTTTCACCACCAGGAATATGAAAGGGTTAAACAGCAGCAGATTTCCTGTGCTAGATAACTTAATGAAAAACATTCAGGGTGCATTTTAAGAACATACTCATGCTGTTGGATGGCAATCTTTAGTATCTTTTTTTCTTTTCTTTTTTTTGTTTTTCACAAGGAAAACAGAGGCAAGACAGACTTTGCTGTAATTCTTCCTAATTACTCTAATGAATTTTATTTTATTTTATCTTAGTGTTCTCAGTTTATAAAAACAGTTAGCATCAGTTTGTTTCCAGTTTTACTGGAAATAAACTCATTCTTTTTCTCCTGGAAAACTTCACAATATGGTTGGAAATCAGCAATAATTAGACAAAAATGCTTGTGAAAACATAAAATAGAAACAATACATCTTTTTATAATGGAATCAGTTTGTCTGATTATCTCAAACAATGTACATTTCCAACTGCCCAGGAGAGTCATTAGAGCTTATGAAAATCAAACTCTCTTTTTTCTGCTTCATACATCATGGACAACAATATTGTCTCCAGGATCATTATATATTGCCTGGCTTTATAAATATATGTTAGGCTTTCTTGAGCTACAGTGAACCTGGAGCATGAAATGCATTCAAAAATAGAAACAACAGGGGGAAAGAAAAAAGAAAATCATGTTATTAACTAAATAACCGTTACATAGAAATTATAAAAGGAAAGATAACCTCAATGAACACAGTACTCAAGGGACCTTGGTTCAATTCTGTCTTCAGTCACAGATTTTTAGTATAACCTCAGGAAAGTCATTTCTACCCTATGCACAATGAGAGCTATTTGTCCTTTAAAGAAATGGTTGTGACAGCACTCCCTTCTGAGCTCCTGTCAAGGTGTGAAGCCTAATTCAGAAGTTTTTGTTATTCCTTTGAGATACACCCAGAGAATAGACAAGAGTATCACTTTACCTTTTTTCCCATTTGTAGAAATGGGGCTGATATTCCCCTACCCTCACTGGAGATCTTATGGAAGAAATTTATAAATGTGTGAGAGGCATTCAGATATCATGGTGACAAGGACCATTTAGTGAGTAAATATCTGGATGGAGTAGAAGGAATTAAGGTACAGTTACCACTTCACATCAAAAATAATTTAGTATGAAAAACAATGGAAGTCTGATAAGTTTATCGTATGATAAATTATTATCCTGCTCCCTAGGAAGCTGGAAAGCTGTTTCAAAGATGACCTTTACACCTGTTTAGTTCATTTTCCTGTAAGGTGCTGCAATACATTTGCTCTGCCCTGCTGTTTAAGCACCTTGCTCTTTCTCAGTGATCATGGGTTTTCAGTCTTCAGTTGACTCCTTCAGATTCAGCAACACTGTCACCCAGCAGGGTGGAGTTCTAGGAATGATGCTGCTTTATTTTGAACAGGGTCCCATTATATCAGCTGCCAAAGTTCCCAAGTAAAACCTGAAACTTACAGCAAAAGTGCAAAATCATGCAATACTTTCATTAAAAATTTTACGTCAGAACCTTTTAACTTTTGAAGAGCTTTACCTGTATCTGGAAAATGTGGTTAAAAAAGCAAAAGCTTTACAGGAGTAATCTGCTATAGACAAATCAAGCATTTCTCTTCTGTAGCAGTAGTGCACGCATGCTCTTGTAAATACAAGCAAATGCTTACCAATAATGAACTCTCTGTATTGGCTGCAATGTTCTAGCCCAAAGTAGACATGAGGCTTAGAACTATTTTTAAATCACATGAAGGAATTAATAAATAAAATCCTTCTGGTACTTCAAATTTGCAATGAAGCAATTCCTTTCAGCCCAGTCTTCAGTATAATATACTGAAGCACATTTTCGTTACTGGTGAATGCAGCATATTTTCCCTGTCTCTCCAAGTATTCTATCACTGCTGAGGGTTAGATCTATCCTACCAGAGTGGGTTTATCAGAAGGAGGGGGAGGCTAAGGGACCAAGGTCTTGCCATCCTGCTCACACTGACTACTGCCTAGGCCTTCCATGGCATGAGAGAAGGGAGAAGTTGCTCAGCCTCCCAGTTGCAATATGGTCTAGTACGCTCTAAAATAAAATGCTAAAGCTCCATTATCATCTTAAGACAAGGGGCTTGTTCTTAATTATCAGAAAACAAAGCAAAGAAACACTATTAACATAGAATCAGAATCACAGAATTCTGGGGAGCCTGTTCAGCCCAACCTCCTCCGGGTAAAGAAACTTTTTCTCATATGCAAATAAACCTCCCCTGACACAACTTCAGGCCATTCCCTCAGTCCTGTCACTGGTCACCACAGAGGAGAGATCAGTGCCTGCCCCTCCTCTTCCTCTCACAGGAAGTGGTAACTGCAATGAGGTCTCCCCTCAGCCTTCTCTCCTCCAGGCCAAAGAGACCAAGTGACCTCTGCCACTCCTCCCTCTTTGTTGCCCTCCTTTGGACACTCTCCAGTAGTTTAATGTCTTTCTTAAATTGCCGTGACCAAAACTGCACACAATATTCAAGATGAAGCCATAAATATATTTATGTTTAGCTTCTTTTCTTTTTCATGTCATTTTTCCCCTCCAGAAATTGCTGAGGACTTCTTTTAGTCCAGTAATTCTTAAACAGTGACACAGCTCCATAAAGTCACAGGTCCAAATTTTATTTCACCTCTATGCTCATATATTTCGTATTCATTGAAACGAAGATTCATTACCAGAATAAGCACAGATTTTACAGATTGGAACAGCAGAGGAGTCACACTTCTCTCTTTTGTGTCTCCTACAACACAACATAGCACAGAACCAAAGCCTGGGAAAAACAAACCAGACTGAGACCCAAGGGTTCTGTAAGAAACATTTACAGACTTCATCATCAAAATAAAGATCTGATAAATAATCAATCAACAGCTCAAATGCATCAGAAACAAATGGCCAAAATTGGGCCAAGACATAGATCCACACATGAGGCTTCCACATGGTAAATAGCCAATGTTTGCAGATGCACACAAGAGCAAATGTTGGAAGGAATAATAGCAGGGAGGGCTGGCTAATTGTCATCGGTCTCTAAGACAGACTGAAGCATTAACGAATGACACAGAGAGATGGGAAATGAATTTTCACTTTGTGTTGTTACCACAGTGTAAAGGACAGGTTACAAACTCCTAAGAAGCTGATTGTCCTCAGGCCCCGTCTGAAATCTGTGACTGTCAGCACTCCTTGGTCAGTGTTCTCTGCCGCAAACACCAGCCTGTCTCAGCTCACCAGCCTGCTGCTCTGTATCTGTTTTTGAGAGGGTGAACCTCAAGAAGATCAACTGTAACACTTTCTCATCAGCCTAATTTTTCCATGTCATGTACTTGCTTCTGATATTTTCCCACTTGTGTTATTTGCTTGCTGAAGCTTCTCTATTAATGGAGTTCAATAAATGGTGTTTGCCATCAGAGCAATTTGGTTGTAGTTCTAATTATAGCAACAAGCTGCTTCCTTAAAACATGTTATGGGTGTTTCATTATTTTAAATTGTTATCTTCCATAATAATTACAGAAACAGTTGATCTTTTCTGAGAAGCCAGCAGCTGCAAATTCTCCCCTTTTCAAATGTCTCATTTTAATAGGTGAAACATCAGGTAAAAATCAAATCAAGTTGTAATATAATTCTCCAGAAGAAGATATGTAAGTTACAACACATTGCCTCCAGATTCCATAGGGTTACACTATTCAGAGGTACTGAACCATATCACTTTGTTTCGATCTTAACAAGCCGTATGCTGCACAGCTCAATTGTGAACACAAAGCCCCTAAATAAATCACACAGCAATAGCAACATTACTAATAGGACTATCAGAATCAAAGGAAGCAGGGTGATGCATCTGAGAAGAGCTTATATTATTATTCTGCATTATTTCTTTATGATATTGTTGGAGAGATTGTTTCTCCCTCCTCCTTTCCCTCAGCCCTCCAGATTAAGAACAGGAATGAAAAGGGCAGCAGAACTCCAGGAACAGCCTGTACACTCTAATCCTACAATCATAAGAAGTGGTGGTTGTACTCTCTGCAGGGCATTTCACTAAACTAACTCAATCTTCATCTTTATTCTGATGCAACTCAACATTTGAACTCCTTTCAGTTTTCTGCTGTCATGTATTTCTAGCCCCTGTTCACAGTGATCCCTGAATAGAACACAGCACAGCACACAGAGCAGTTACTAAGACTGCTAACATACATAGCATCATACTTTTGGCCATATTTGCTCAAAGACCTCTGCCAGTTTTAAGCAGTGATGGAAAATTACTCTTATTTATAAAATGCACAGGAGTATTTCCAATAGGGGTTAAGACTTTTTCTCCCCACTAGAACAGTTGTTAAGAATCAAAGAGGAAAAAATTATGTTGGTGGTGACAAATATTCTATAAGCAATGGGAAGTTCCTTAGTGTTTCTATAATACTCAAAATTAGTTTGAAGAAAAGATTAGGATTTTATTTATCTATTGATTTATCCCTTTATTTAGAAATAGTTCTCTATGGATGGTAGATTAGTTGTATGACCTTGTGGATCTCTTCTGACCTAAATCACTGACATTTTGTCAAATCCTTTCCACTTTAAGGCAGACACATTTACCTTGTTTAGGCATGGAGCTACCTGTTTTTATGAGAACTTAGCCCAATATAATTTGGGAAGATAGAGACTCAGATTCTCAAATAAATTATTGACTGCAGATCAAAACTTTTAAATAAAAATAAATACCTTAAAAGAAGAGTGAAGGAAAAAAAGGAAGAAAAAAACAAACTACAAACTCCCAAAACCTAGAGCTCAGCCAATCAATCCAACTCTCCCCCAGGAGCCAATGTACCAAGAGTAGTATAAGTCAGGAGTTTATAATAAAACACTAATGCTCCTTTTCCCAAAAAAAATCAATAGCACTCCCTAACACATTTCAACTAATAAAGTAAGATTTTGCAGTTATGAAACATTTAAAGTAATGCTCAGATCAACCAGATAGTTACAACTGTGGTTTTCTGTACTCCTCTTTCATTTTCCCTTTCTTACATGTCCCTCCCACTTTGCATCAGACCAATTAATGTCTTTCCTTGCCTAACAGCTCTCTAGGTAATTCACAGAGGCATTTGTCTGTGTGGTCTAGAATTAAACAGAAACTATTAAACAGTCAACTCCTATCTCTTCTGTAGAATTAATGTCATATTAACTCCTACCATGCCTTGCTGATTTGTGGTATGTAAATGAGGTATCTTAAAGAATTGGTAAGGTGTTTCTCTCACACCCTCAGCACAGTCTTACGATTTAATCCAGGATGCAGTAAGCCTGTTTTAGTTACAATATGGGAACTCTTCTTTAATTGTTAATTTTAGCCTCAGTAATCTAAGTAGAAACCGTAAGAAAAATCAAACACTCTTCATATTGCGGTGACTGAGTTGAATTTTTGTTATTTTTGATACATGCACCACATTTTATGATTTGCTTTTAAAAATATGCATGAAAGAGACCTGAGGAAAAGTTGGCTGTGGGAAGGAGAAGAGGATCGAAACATGTGACTGAGGCTTATGAGCATACTTTGGAGTAATTTCATACTCCATCCTGTCAATTTTACTAGAACAATGTGCTCTTATTCTTGGAGGCCAAAGCACATGAACACTCACTCACCTCTTTAAGTAACTATGTTCAGGGTCCCATTATATTCCATTATGATGATTAATAGCCTCCAGTGCATTTGTACAAAAACAGTCCGATGCATTGGGAACACTTTGATCATCATCAGCACATGGCTCATCTCCTGTGGTCACATTAACAGCATGACTCCAGCTACCATGCAAAATTGCAGTGCTGGATCAGTGGAGATGTCATCAGATCCCCGTTCATCTCAGAGACTTCATTTTCTTCCTAAAACACTGAGGTGACACCAGAAACGAGTCTTTTGACATTGCTTTATCAGACAGTCAATCTGCTAAGGGGGCCAGATGTGTTGCCCCTCCTGAAGTGTCCAGCAAGCTGTGACCACACAGATGTGCACTGCAACTGCAGCCACACTCAGAAATAACTTCACACAATTCAGCACCTCAACAGAGCAAAGATGGGACGATGTTTAATTCCATTCTGGTCTGACCAGATTTTAAAGGACCACAGCTAGGAGCTGTGTGTCGCAGTGTTTGTGCAGTACCTATGCTTTAATGCTAATGTGGTTTCTCTTTTCCATCCCAGGGCACTAGGCTTTATACAACTCCCTTCTGTAAAAATGTATGAATTTCTGCTCCCTCTCAGGCAATCAAATTAATAAATCTACTGTGTGCAGAAGACCATGATTTCCTCTTCATGGGCTGCACTCCTTTTCCAGAGCTTCCTCTGGAAAAGGTTAAGCATTTTCTACTTCTCTTCCCAAGACACAGCCAACACCTCTGTGGCCCATGGGGACCATGCAGCATGGTGTAGGGCAGGCGGGAGTGAAGAGTGGAAGAAGGAAGATTCCTTCCAACTCAATCACTTCTAACGGATGTTGTTTGTAGATAAAAGGTCATCAGGGTATTTACCACCCTGCTGCTTTATGAGTAGAAAATCTGAGGTCCTTGTGCACAAGTAGTCTTTATAAAAGAAGGTTGTAACTGTCCGAATAATCTGCTGATCTGGAGGATATCAACCTCTATCTGGCAACTAACTTGGAGAAATATACAGCTCTCACATTACAGAATCACAGAATCAATTAGGCTGGAAAAGATCTCTGAGATCGTTGAGTCCAACCCTTGACCAAACACCACCATGTAAACTAGACCATGGCACTAAGTATCATGTCTGCAGTTTTCTTAAACACCTCCAGGAACAGGGACTCCACCAATCTCCTGGGCAGTCCATTCCAATGTTTAACCACCCTTCTGTGAAGAAATTCCTCCTAATGTCCAGCCTGAACCTCCCCTGGGGCAGCTTGAGCCCATTTCCTCTCATCCTGTCGCTTGTTGCCTGGGAGAAGAGACCAACCCGCAGCTGGCTACAATCTCCTTTCAGGCAGTTGTAGAGAGCGATAAGGTCACCTCTGAGTCTTCTCTTCTCCTGGATAAACAACTCCAGCTCCCTCAGCTGCTCCTCTTATGACTTACCCTCTAGACCATTCACCAGCTTTATTGCCCTTCTCTGGACTCCCTCCAGCACTTCAATGTCCTTCCTCAACTGAGGGGCCCAGAACTGGGCCTAATTTTTTATCAAAGTCTTTCTTGTGACAGAATCAAAATTTATCATCATTGTTCCACAGATAGTGAACCAGGACAGGAAAATAAACCAGCTTGACAGAGACCAAAGAAGACATCACTGTCAGAGCCCAGATGAGAAGAATTCTGGTTTTTTGGTGCACAGTTTATTCCAAGCCTTTGTGCACTCTTATGCACTCCCTGAAATCACTGAGCTGCAGGCAGCCAAATTGCAGGAAAGCAACGATGCATTCAAGCCTATGGAGACAAGTTAGTGCCTCTCAAAAGCCATACTTTGCTGCAGAGAGCACAGAGAGCCAACAGCAGCCATGGCGTCTTTTACTCTGGTAATAAATGAGCAGAACAAGCCATGTAGAAGTTATCTGTTAGCACTGACAGTTGTTAGAAACCATGTAATAGTCTGTAATGTATATAAAATTATTGACATCATATGTGTTTATATTTAGGTTAAACAACTATATTGTTTTTATAAGAGAAAACTGTTTCTGGAAACAATAGGCCAAATTGCTTTTCCTTGCTAAGAACAATGATGCAGTGCTGCCAGTACCAACAGTTGTTATTACAGAACCAGCTAACTGAAAACACAAGGTCTTTAATGACTTGTATCTTACAAAGCACTCCAAGGCGTGCCGATGCTGTTTGGCTTTGTTTGCTAGTCAGGATGGGTAAAAGCAATTTGTAATTTGTATCTTGCTCATTATTGCAGTTTTCCCTGTGTATGTTCCCTCCTATTTTCATTTCTCTTTCGTGAGGGCAAGTAAACAGAGCCCCAGTTCTTGTGAATTTTTCACTATCAGAACTAGTTGATGAAATCAGAGTCAGATGAACAGAGGAAGGCTAATCCTTCTGGGATATGCAAGGGGTCCAAAGAAAAACAGAAGGGAAATGAGATGGAAAATACACCCCTGTCAACAGAAATAAGCTAGACTTCCCAAAAATTTGGAGATTGCTCAGTCATGGTCACCGCAGCAAACATTTTCTGAACAGTGACTTGGAACATCCCATTAAAAAAATTTTAAATATACAACTGTAGTACAGTTTGCAACAGATCTGCATATTTAAGATGTTTTGTGATAGCTATCATTATGATGATCACAATCAATTTATATAAGCTGAAAGTGGGAGTATAAAATAGAGCTAGACAAAGGAGCCTTGCCATTTGCTACTTAGATGCAGTTGAAAACAAAGTCTTCAACTTTTCAGCATAGCTGACAAGGTTAGAGATTCACCAGATGTGGACAAGATGTAGCATACCAAGAGCAGAAATTGATTTTATATTTAGGTTTAAAATGGATCTCATTGTCACTGAAATGTTAACCCCTCAACAGAAAAATCCACTGGATTTTACAAATGCAAATTTTAAGCTCCCATGCTTGGCACAATAATGAAATATACAGCATCCCTTGTTGTCCTTACCTTTGAACTGCAGGTAACTATACAGCAGTGTTAGAGGACAAAGATGCACTTGTGAAATATTCACAAGCTGATGTCTTTGCAGCCCCGTGGGACCTGTGAAGAGCTCTTTTTTCCCCCACATCTCCCTCTCAGACTTTAAATAATGAGGAGCAGAAAAGGTATAAGACAACATGTCTGTGTGTCTCCTTTGAAATATTTTCTTACATTACCTTGTTATCTGTGCTCAAGAGCAGCAGGTATTCCAGCAGTTCAGAGTGTATCCACAGCAAAAACACTCAGCAAAATAGAGTGCCAGTAGACACAGATTTCAGTTCCAGGTCCAGTCAGCAAAACACAAAACAGATACATGGAGGGAGTGGTGGCACAGCTGAGTGGGGGGACGTGTGTGTGAAGGGGTGGGAAGGCAGAATTTTGCCAAGCCAGTTAGTTAAGAAAGTAGATATTTATTATCCATCCTGAAAAGCCATCTCTCTTTCCTAATCTGAGCTCACAAAATGCCATTGTACAGAAAGTTATCCAACTTCCTTAGTACTAAGGATCAAAGCCTGACCACTCCAGAAAGATAAGAGGGCTGGTCACTGTGCTGGTCACAAGGATTTGGATAATTCTTTTCAATTTGGCCCTCGTTGATAGCTGCTGAGAAACACTGATACAGGGAGAGATTTGGAGGTTTTACTATAGTTCTGTATTGTGCATTGGGAAAAACCACTCTGAACCTGGTATGAGGTATGAGCTGAGTATGAGGGATTTCGCTTGTTTCCATGCATCTGAGTCGGTCTTGAGAATGTACAAGACCAAAGTCAGACGAGTTTTATCAAATGAATCCACCCTGGAATCCATGAATGCAAGTATAGTCCTTTTCCAGAAGAGGCATCGCTTTTTTAATTTCCAGCTCTCTAAGACTTCTATTTTTTTTATCCCATCTGCTTTTCAAAGACGCTTATATAACAGGTACTTTCCCACACTGGCCTTAAAAGCCCTTATTCTCTTTCTTTCATTATTTCAACAGACTAATAGTCGTTGCAACACAGGTGACGGTAAATCAAATGAAGTTGAAATGTGGGCCTGACTCATTCTCAGACCATATATGATTTGTTTGCATTACATTATCTTGGAAACCCATAAGCAATGTGCACTAACTACATGTCCGCACATGGCAAGAAGATAAATGCTCTTAGTCAGTAATATAAAATCTAAATAAAATTACAATCAGGTTTGAATATTAGGATAGCTTTGCAACACCCTTGGGGCATTGCTCTTATCATTAGCATTATTTGCATTAGAGTAGTGTCCAGAGATCCTGCCTCTGATCAGTTTCAAATTGTGCTAGGCTCTGGAAAACGTGGGAAGAGACAAAAGTTTCGAATGCTAAATAGATAATTACAGGCAAAGAGTGGGAGAAATAAAGGATTGTTATCATCACTACATAGAGCTCTGAGGTGTGGAGATTAAATTTTTGTTATAGTCTAAGCACAGGCGCAGAGCAATGTTGGAGTCCAAGTTCACCTTGCATCCAAAGATTTTGCACACAAGCCCATGTTTAGGCTCCCAGTGGCTCTGTGGGAGTGCTGATAACAGTAGGAAAGGTAGCTTGAGCTTGCCTTTCCCCAGCTACATTCCTACCTGCAGCACAGGCAGCTGGGAACAAGGTTGGCTTGGCTTTCTCAGCCTGAGGCAACCTCCATACATGTTGTCATGCTGTTCTGTGACACCTTCCCAGTGCTGATCCAGCAAGTTTCCCCAACTCCTTCCCATACAGGATTATAGCCCTACAGTGTAGGATGGATGGGCAGGTGAGCACAGGAATAGCAAGCTCAAACACCTGAATGACTTCTCAGACAACATGGGGGCGTTTTTTGGTTTATTCGTTTGTTTGAGAGGTTTTTTTGTTTGTTTGTGGGGGTTTATGTGGGTTTAGTTTTTCTCTCCTCCGTGGGAAGACTCTATGTCTTCCCTAAGGTCACCAGAAAGTCAGAGTGCAGATAAAAAACAGACATCTGACTGCAGCATCCAAAAGTTCATCATTCAACTCTAAAGATCTACTGGAAATATAGAAGTAACCTGGTAAAAAAATAGGACAAGTGATCTTTCAATAAGTAGTGGAAGGACTCTGTTGACCTCCAAGGAAGTTTCTTTTCAAGTAACATTTCAAGGTGTCCTCCACAGACACTTAAAAAATTTTTACAGTGATTACACAAACACCCATCACAATTCTGGGCTGATGAAAGAGGGGGTGGATGTTTATGTGCTGCTGTTTCTCCCCATGTTGGCAGGGATAAGAAAATTACAAAGTGATAAGAAGAGGTGCAAGTGGGAGGAGCAGACATGAGCGCTTGATTATGTACTTAATTAAGCAGTGCTGGCCACATCAAGTTGTAATGAAATGTGTGTCTATCTACAGCATGTTTTTAGTCCCAAGCAGTACATTGGCTACTTGCCTCTAAATGGACAGTGAGGAAGATATTTTCAAACACAGAAATGTTGACTGTCCAGGAGAGCTGGATGGTTACCTATTTTTGCCTTTGAAGACCGTGTATGGTCAGTTAAGATCACAATCTCACCAAGTGATCCAGTCACTCGCAGAAGTAATTGTGCTTAGATAAATGAGGCAACAGGCAGGAGTAAGGCTTGTAGACCTAGACCTAAAATAAAACTCCTGGCAGTTCAGGAGAGCAGGTTATTTCATCCTGTTTAAGTGCTTTAACAAGAATGTAAACATTTTTTTCTTAAACATGATAGGAACTTTAGATATTATTTTTCAAAACTATTATTGTTTTTCTATTGAACTTCTATTGTTCTGTAATTCCCGTATGTAACATGTTTATTAGATGTAATATTTTATCTCTTGGATTCAGTGTCTGACACTATCATTTTGTTCTTATTTCAATAAAAGTCTTTTCCTCCTCCTCACTTTGTCAGAATCTAATGGTTTTCTTCATCACAGTAGAAAGTTAGAAAGATTCCTCCCTAAAAGACAAAAACGGACCATATGTGTCTTCTCCTTAATTCAATTTGTATCATAAAATCCAGACCAAATAAAGTAACTTTATAATATCAGAAATTGCCATAATTGAGCTGGGATTTTTTTATTTGTTGCTTGTTTTTAATATATGGGCATGAAGTCTCAGTAAATCTGTAGCTCATTGGCTTCTACCTGTAACCTTGTGAACACAGAATGAAACAGTACTGAATGCTCATGTGATTTCTGGTTTTCTTTGAGAATTCACTATCTGTGCCCTTTAGTCAAGTGGAAATACATAGAAACCATTCCAACTTTCAGCTGACTAAAGCACAATATTAGTTTTTTGGTGAGAACGCTGTGGATAAAAATTCCACACAGATTTTCCTGGGGTTTGTAAATTTATTAAAAAATAATATATTCTATACACAATTAGACCATGAAAGTTAAAAGAGCTAGTAAAGTAATTTATTGGGTATGTGAAATCATCTAGGAAATACAGGCATTCTCATATAATTTTAGCTCTTGTGTATGTAAGACACTGTGGCATCTGAAACCTCGGTATCCAGACCCAGGAAAGGTTCCCCCTAGAAATGTGTTACTTGCATACCATTCTCTGGAACAAAGGACTTCTTTATCTCCTTTATCATATCTGTGTAGCTTTTTGCTGAATGGTCAGTCAAGCGCCATTGTCGAATATAGAGGTTGGAAAACCCTAATCTTCTTTCATATTCATTTTCCACATCTTGTCAGCATCCGCATAGCTCACCAGTGAAGCTGCTTTTCATGCAATCCACCCAAAGGTTACAACTTATAGGTCAGGGATGGGAATTCACTTTGAAATCACTAGGCAGCTGAGCCTACATACATTACTGAGGTGACAGGTATAGCACACAATGATGAACCTTCTGTCAGTCACAGAGAGGTCACATTGGTATCAGTTGCCAACATGTCTTTCTCCCATCTTTAAAAAAAAACGAAATTAAAAAAAGGCTGTGTTTTTTTCTTCTTGTGGCCAATGGAAACAGAGTTGATGCTGTTCACCAGTGTCAAGTGGCTGAAGATTTAGGGCCCCAGAGCTCAGTAGGTCTCCTTTAACTGTGCTAGCTGTACTCTCAGCAACAACATAAATTGCTGCCTGAACTGAGCCCCTCATAACCTATTCCAGGAGTAGTGATGACAGCCACATTAATGTGAACTGTACTGGAAACAAACATCTCCAGCATGGTGTCAGGCAAGCCAAAATAAGGGCATGGCATTCTCCTGTTTCATACCTATTTTTTTCCATTATAAAACCTGTAAAACAGGTCTAGTTTAAAAATTATCACATTAACAGACGGGAAGATTTTTAGTTTTGTGAATGAGGTGCCTGAGTCTGACATGCAAGAAAGAGTAAGTTGTAACATGAATAAAAAGAAGTATCTGAGTTTGCTGAAGGTTTGCCTACAACTCTGTAACTTTAGTATTATCATGAACAGATCAGAATACCAAATCTAACATCAGTACTCATATCTCATTATGCCATCTTTGTCTACTGTGTTAAAGAAATGCCAGAGTTCATCAGATAACAACAGAATATTAATATTGCCGAGGTTAAAGAATCATGGTCTCTGCAGTTATCTCAAAGTGTTTGGGCTAGTTGCTGTAAAATCTTGTTTCAAGGTCCTTAGAGGTTAATGAGATCAATACTCTCCAGTCTTTCTGTAAGACCTCAGAAGAATCTTCCTATATTCTTCCATTTTCTCAACCTACTGAGGTACTTGAATGTTCTATGTATTTGCTCTGCACAGACAAAGACCAGCTTTTTTAAACAAGGTGGTTTGGATGACATTTTTTTGGTGTCAAAATGAAGTCCTTCTTCCACTCAAAATAAACCCCCTCAGAACAAAACAAAAAAATCATCCCTAGCATAAAGCAGTGTTAATACACATGAAATAAATTGATTTTGCCAAGGCTAAATTTTTCTAGCAGAGCCTATACTTGAGAACATTCGAGTGCTCTCTTATCTCATTGTATCAGTGTTTGCAGGACAGTACCTTGAATTTGTTTCTATCATACAAAGTTGACATATAAGGAGACAGGATTTAATTGAAACAACTCTGAGGAGTCTTCAATAAATCCTGTATTTTTTATCAGAAAAAAATCTTCTTATAAAAAAAGAATCAAGGAGTATAAGGAACCTTTAGGAGAGATTCTGAGGTATGAAATGCAATAGTCTGTAATAAATATGATTGCAGTCTATAATAAATGTTTTTTTAATTTTGTATGTGAAGTTTTTAGAAGTGGAAGGATTTGCTCATTAAAAATATTTTCCTTTTGCTTTGCATATTGGATTTTAGAAATCCATTCATACCATGGATTTGATGAAGACAAGCCATAAGTTTATGCAAAGTCTTTAGCTGCAGAAGACCCTGACCTTACGGAGGATCAACTCTTACAGAGTGCTATTACCAAATTAATGCACTTGCTTAAATAATGTGGTGCATATGAACAGAAACTATGGAGATCTGCCTGAGGCTGTTAGCCTTCTCTCTGTGTCGCCATCTCTCCTTCAATATATATGCAGCTGTCTTACTTGTCCCAGTATTACAGCAGGGAAATATATATATATAAGAGGGATTGTATCCGAAGTTTCCATATAGAAAAGTCTAATGTTCAGGGTCTTCCCACCTAACTTGAGGTAGTAAAGTGAGAAGTATCTACGTTAGTAATGGAAACACTGTTTAAAAACAGGGATATTCATGCCTTTGTACAGATAGACACTTTTTTTTTTTTTTAAACAGGAGAATTTTAGAAATTCTAAGTGAATTAAACTCTTTTGGGTGCTGATGGCACTGTTTTTGAATACCATCATACTTTTATTTCTGCAAGGTTTGGTTTTTTGCCCTGCAATTATTTATTAGGAACATCAGTATACAAAGACAAGGAATCATTTCTCATGCTCATTCAGACACCAATAAAAGCGCCTTTTATCCTTTTCTGCACCAAGTACCGTGTTGCCTTAAAAGTTGTCTTTTATCTTCATGTAGTGGGAAGTCCTGGTAGCCAAGTTACTTCAAGTTTTCGCTGCCAGGAATGAGTGGTTGAGAGTATGAATAATTCACCCCAATAGGCTAGAGAAAGTAACAATAAATAGATTGTCCACATCCCCATTTCAGTGGTCCTTCCGTGTGTCTTACAGTTTTCCTTTATTGTGGGAAGGTGACTTCAGCACCCTTGTCATACACAAGGGTGATAGACAAGGGTGCACACAAGGGCATAACTGTCAATACCAGTTACAGTGATGTGCATCAGGAACAGCACCATTAAAGTCAAAGGGGCATAGAGGTGTAACGCTGGGGAGAGCAAACCTGTAGTTAGATCTCAGTAGGTAGGACTGCAGGAATTAATCATGTTTTCAGACAGCCAATTCACCTGTCACGTGACAATAAAAATTACATCTAGAAAAATGAAATATTACCTTTCCTTTATTAATTGTTGAGAAAATGTAACTCAAGAAGCAATGCTTTAAGCTTTTATTTTGAGCTCAGTGTCCAGTCCTATGTTGCAGATTTTGCCATGCTTACATGTGAATAAAGTCCATCATGTCCTTCACATTTAGCCTTATTAAACTGACTCTCTCCTCCCATCTCAGCATCCATTAAGTTATTGTTCTTCTCCTCCTCCTCCTCAGTTCTCCTAAAGATGCTATTCATTAAAATGTAGAGAATAAAATCTCTATATGTGCATTTTTGCTTATTAGCTGTGCTCGCTGCCTCATCATTTGCCAAAATCATATTTCTTGAACAAGGAGGGCAGAAACAATGTGAAATCAATCTTTTTTGCTTGGCCAGATAAACATAAGACACAGAGAGAGAAAGAAAGGCACAGAGAGAGACAGATAGGGATAAAAAAAAAAAAGCAAGAAAACAGCAACACCATCCCAGTGGTGATGGATAACTGAAGTGAACGTGTCAGGATGGTATTATGTAAATTACCAAAGCAGCTGAGCAGTGCACTGATGATTACAGAGGATGTGAACAATGTTGTGGTCCCCAGGTGCCACCATGCCTTGTTATTTTTTCTTCCCTCCAACTACCCTTGGGGTAGATTCTTCCTGACCTGAGTCCTTGAAAAAATCATCCAAGAAATACGCTCCTAAAAAAAAAAGGTTAGAGGACATCTATGACATTTCTCTAAAGCAATAACTGCATCCTGTGTGTTGCCAGTTTAACATTCTAAAAAGTGCCTTTTCCCTACACCTCTAAAGGATTTGACTTATCAAACACCTTGATTACAGAATAGGCTCAAGGTCAAAATTATTTTAAACCAAAAAAGGAAACTGAAGGGTGAGGGACATGCATTCAATATGCATTAAACTATATTTTAAAGTTACTCTGTATTATTAGAAAAAACTTTTTTCCCTCTCATTAAACATCCTGTGTATCTGTGTTTGAATTTGCATGTTAATGTTTGTGTCTATGGTTACTGGTGACTCTGCATTTTGTTTCTCCTTTTGGGGAATGTTGATTTAAGTAACTGTTGAGCAAGATTGCAAAGTGATAATTTGCTAATTAGCCCTCATTTGAAATGACTTCTTCTTTAAGCTGAATGTGGGCCCAAAACCCAAAGTCTCATAGTCCACTGATAGGCTCATAAATTATTGAGACAAACATCCAGACCCTCTGCAGATTTCTCAGGATTGGACCTTAGGAAATAACAAACCTCCATTGATTTAGGCCTTGCAAAACCCCTTGCCAACATGTCAAGGCTTTCACCCAAATTCTTCCTTGCAAACTGTGTTAGAAATCAATTAAGCCTTAGAAAAATACAGAAAATTATTCAGAAAAATTCTTATGGTCTTTAAATTATTTTGACCATGTTCCTAATAAATTTGCATTCTTTTTTCACAACTAGATGAAATTATATTTTCTTATTAACAACATGCATAGAACATATTTCTGCTTGATTGAGGTTGATTATATTGATTTCACAAAGTGCTAGTTACAATAATCAAAGTTTCATGGAATTCAGGAAAACCTAAGTTAGTTCCTCCCACAGAAGGAGAGTTCCTAAACACAGAAGAACCTTGTTGCAGCAGCCTGGCATTCTTTGATTTGCAGACCAATTTAGATGACAAAAATTGTTTTATCTCTTCTTAAAATTTGGCAGAGCCATGCAGCCGTGGTAGATCTTTATTTATGCACAGCATCTGTTATATCAGGTCCAGTCTCATGTCTGAATTCACTGGACTCTGCAATACCAACAATAAATAAGATTCATTAGCCATAATGCCTTCAATAACAGTTTCTTAGAGTAAGTAATACAATGTCTGCACAATAGCGCAGTTTCTAGCTGTGCTCTGGGCAACCTCATGGGACTAACAGGAGAACTTGGTAACTGACACTTGTACAGGTTTAAATTTGAAAATGCATTTAATTTGTATATCATTATGTAATGGGGAACATGAACCTTTAAGGCAAATATAGCAGTAAATGGGCATCCTGCTAAAAATATTTGCAATACAATAATTAATTTAATGGGATTCATATCTCTGGAGACTATTAAAGGGCCTTTTTTGTGGCAGATTGCATCTGCTCTCTTTACATGTGTAAATGGGGGCACTCAGTAGGTGAGGGTACATGTGAGCTGGTAGATGTGCAGAAACATTCCCTTCTGGAGAGAAAATTCCCTTTCATGGGACAGAGACAGCAAGTGTACAGTCCCTCTCAGTCCAATGGTGCTTGAAGTGGTTTCCAAGGTGGAATTTATCGGTAAGGTCAGTATGACTTCTTTGGGATTCTTTCTTGACTCCTTTTTTTTGAGCCTCTGTAGCTGTCACTGAACATGTTGTTTTGTTTAAATTCATGACAAGAGAAAAGTAAACAAACCTGGGGGAAAAAAAAGCTAGTCTGACCACATAGAGAAACATTATCATGCCAAACTTACCTCTGTTTCTGTGGTTAATATGCAGTGGTTTGGTACTCCAAGACGTCTTAAGAATGCCAAAATATAGGAACACATTTTTAATGGAAAAATTTCTTGGGAAACTTCTATCGGTTTGGATTTGGGTAGATTGCTGAGCCTGATGTCTGGCTAGGCTCCTTTTACATTCCTGAACTCAATGATGAATAGTAAAATAAAATATGATGAAACAATTGCTTCTTTCTTGGTTGTCTACTATATATAATTCAGGATTTTTTATACGACTTTAAAAATAGCACCCATAGAAAGGATATAGAAAGTCTCCTTCATGTGACTTTGTCATATTGTGTAAGATCTCCAAAAACCCTTAAGAGCACAAGTCTTGCTAATTGTTAATTGGGACATTCAATGGGTCTTGAGCACCCACTTCACTTAATTGCTTTTGAGCAGCCAACACAGCTCTGAGAAGTGGCAAACATTTGTGACCAGATTTACTCCTATATCCTGGGTCCAATTTGTCAAGAGCAAAAGCATCACTTACAGAATGCCATTGACCCTCAATTGTTCAGCTTTTCTTCGGGACCCAGACTACCTATTGCAGGAGTTATTTTGTTCCACTTGGCTTTTCTTTACAGAGCAAATAGATAGAATTTTTTATAATGTTCTATTTCCTTTGTTTTAAAGCACATATTTTAATGTGATTTTTCACTCACAAAAAATAAAAAAGGTATTTCTGGCAGTGTAATAATAATTTGCATTCGTATTTACCTTTCATCTCAAGTGATCCCAAAGCACTTTACTAACTTAACAAGCTGAAACACACTATATTAAATACTACACATAGGGATCACTTCACCCACCACTAAAACAACCACTTATGTGGTGAAATGAACCAACTGTTTAAAGGCTCAGTTCTGCAAGGTGTTGAGCTCTATTAGCCTGATACAATGCCCACTGAAGTCAATATAAAGACTCCTAAAGATTTCATTGGGCTCTGAATTAGAATTTATTACAATCTTCCAACAAAGCATTTAGGAACATGCTTAACTTAAGCACTTGAGCAGTTCCATTGACATTAATAGAGCCAGAGGTTGCTTAAAGTTGAGCTTGTGAGTTTTGAAGTCGGGCCAGGTGTCTGAGTGCTGGGCAGCAGAGATTGCAGTGAGTGCATTGACACAGCAGAGAAGCAGAAAACAAGATCTGAAGAACACCCTAACTCATTAAATTCGCTGCTGAAATTAGGTAGCATAATTTAAACACCCTTACCAAAAACATGATCAAGACAAGATGAAAGAAGAATTGTTAGTCCACTCCTTGAAACATTTTTGCATTCACTACATGCTAGTAAGTTTATATTATTGCCTCTGTTTTATTACCAGTGCTTTGTTATTTAGAGATTGTAAAATTATGAATCTTTTTGTGTTTGCAAATCATAGATTCCTCTTAATGCAATCCAGTAATTCATTACTTTTCTTCCTGCACTGTTAGCTGGTTTAATAAGCATCTCCTACATGAGTTTATTAATTAAAAAATGGTAGAAAAGAATAGGCCTATAAGCTGGAGCAAAGCATCTGGAAAGAACTATAGCAAAGCAACTGGAGGAAGAAAATGTGGCTGCTCTGTTTAGCATTAGGCAGCTCCAAGGATGCTACTTCTCACTCCCAATGGCAGTAAGGCTTTTTTGATACTAGAAAAGATAGTAAGTCCAGGTCAGAGCTGGGACAGTAATAACCCTTCTTCATAACCTGACTGCACCCTTCCATGTTAACATACTGTGAACTGAGCACAAGTGACAAAACCAATCCATCACTGCACCGCCAACACAAAGAAGAATAGAGAGGTTAACAGAAATTGATGACATCCCTGGTCGAATTTTACACTGATTCGGCTAGCTTTACGATTGAAACAGACAAAGATTTATAGTCCAAGCTAGGACGCTGGCTCTCCTTGATTGCCTTGATTTTTTTTTTTATGCGCTTCTGCATATTTATTTCCAAGCTCATCACAGGCTTGTATCATTAGAATGCTGATTTGATTTTACATTCCAAGAGGAGTAGACATTATTCAGCCATTTGCATGATGTGAGAGAAATCACCATAACGGTTTGTGATATCGGCGACCAAAATGATCAGTAATGTTCACCTGCATAAGCAGGATTGTGTAATATTTTTTTTTGAAATTCAGATTTTTTCTTTTTGCTTCTCCCTCTGTGAAAAAAAAAATAAAAAGAAGGAATTATTCCATATCCTGTGGATGAGAAATTGTGTTTTGTCATGCCTCCGAGGGTTACAGCGGTATTGAGCTTTTATGAATTCGTTTGATATCAGGGCTGAGCGTTACGAGTTCCAACACAAATTTTTTCCCCATGACATTATTACTGAAAGCTTTTATCAGTTCATTGTGACAAAAAATTGATTATTATCCTTGACATTTGATGGATAGCTTTCATAAAAGTGCTTTCTTTCTTTAGGTTCTTTTTTTGTGTGTGTGTGTGTGTGTATGCCTGTAAAGTTTTCTTAGGAAGGTTCTATTTTCTAGAGAGAAAAAAAAAACAAAAAAACCCAAGCAACAGCCATTTACTCTAAGGAGTATTCTTGAATCACTGCTATCCATGAAAAAGTTAGAAGTGAAGTGACAATTCTGCTTCCTTACAGCTTTTTCCGCTTGAACACTAGGAAAAGGTACATTCACACATCTTAGAGATAAATTTGGATTAGTAATACAACTGTTCTACAGCCACCGGAAAAAGAGATTTGGAAGTAGTTGAGACAGAGGCATTGATAGACACTCTATAGTTAAGGTTAATTTGGGCTTCTGTCTTTGCCAGATTCTAGTACCTCTTTGTAGTTGTTATATTTTATACAATGTTCAGCAGGTGTCTGACAGAAGAACAAAGGTGACTTTAAAGAGTTTAACTCTTGTTTATTGTGTTCTAGCAACAAGGAGCAATAGGACTTGACTCATTCTGAACAGCGCCAGAAGCTGAAGCTAATGGTGATTCAATTACGGTCTCTCACAAATGGGAATATTCACCTCTGTGTGTGCATTAGCGTTGATGGGAGCTCTGTGCTTGTCTTGGGAGGAGAATATACTTTAAGAGAATGTGGCAGAACTGTTTTCTTCTGGAGGAAATGGCTGCTTTCCCTGGTTGCCATTTTCAATGATGGATTTGTAGGAGTCTTCCCAGGGACCCTCTCTGAAACAAAAGGTGGGAGGATAGTGAATTTTAGAGAAATTTGTGAAGACAGAAAGTCAGCCAGAAGCCAGACCAGCCATTTCCTATAGAAAAGGGGCTTTAGAGAAGATAAGATTAGTTATAGGAACAGATTTTAACCTTTTGAAGCAAATGCTGTTAAGTGTCAGATCAATTAAGAAAAAAAAAAAAAATAGAGGAGTTTTCTGAACTGTGTGCCAGTTTCAGACATTTGGTGGTTCTTGAGATCAAGGAAGTCAGCAGTAAACAGAAAAAAAGATTACTTAGCCTTACTGTTACTATTGCATAGATGCAAAGTTGTTTCCTGGTGATGGACTGGTGTAGGGACAGTTGCCACGTGTGAAAGAAAGGAAGAGTTTACAACCAGATGCCTTGATCCGATATATAACCCCCAACATGTGCCTTGTCCTGAGAGAAGTGATGGAATGGCTGCAGTCTTCTTAATTCCTTCCCTCAGACTTTCCACTTCTCTCCACTCCAACAAGTCTGTTCTGGGGGCAGGTTCTGGGCCAAGTTTACCAAATGGGGACAATATAAATGTCAGTAACACTGTAGGAAAGGAGGAATTCTCCAGTGTATACTTTGCACCTGTTCTTAGGAAGGATGATGTTTACAACAACAACAAAACAGGTTTTCTTACAGTAGCAATGAGAGGAAAGGGACAGCATAATAGTTTAGAAAAAAAAAGTTTAATTTAACTATGATGAACTACTTCGCACATGTTAAGTTCAAGGAAATAGCAGACTGATGAATTAATCTTGGAAGACTGAAAAAATTCTGGGGTTCCAGAAAAAAAATGGTTCTTGTGCCACTGCTTAAGAAGGACAAATACTTCAGCAAGCTGTTGTCTCATTAAATGGATACAGAGCAACTAAGTCAAGGTGATGGGAGATGAAATCAATGAAGAATTAAAATAATGGCACACTGTCAATCAACACAGCTTAATGAAAAAATTATCAAGTAAACTTGCTCTTTTTGATTGACTTTATGATTTCATTGGCAAAGATTTCTAAAAGGTATTTGATTTCTTTAGGATTTAAAAATACTGCTGGTAGAGAATTAATTAAAAGTTTTCTAAGTAATAGTTTTTGAAAAAGAATTCTAATAAAAAAATAATCCATTTGGTTTTTCCTATTGGATTCCATCTTTCTGTCATGATTCAAGTCATGACCTGAGTAGCACTGTGCAAAATGACACACAATTAGTCTTGTTAAGATTTACACACATAAAAAAACATGTATGGTAATAATGAGAAAGACAGCTCTGACAAACAGCCTAGATATTACAATGATCTGGACTTGCTAGAATAAGACTTATTTTGACTTTTCAAACAGCAATATTACATATCTAGCAGAGACTGCAAGTCACAATTCCCTTCTGAAGGAGAAACTAATTTTGAAAAGGAGCTTCATGAGGAGTTAGAAATCATCAGGAGTCGTGTGATATAGCAAAGCATATGATCAGGAACTTAAGAGAGCAAATATCAGTCCTCAGTTCTATGGCCAGAAAGAATAAGTTGATGATTAACCAGTGGAATAATTTATTTAAGGATCTCATGGCTCCTCCACTTCTTGGCATTTTGAAAAACGAAAAGCTTTGAAAAGGTATGTTCTGTCTTACCAGCAGGCCTGATGCAAGACATAGGGTCATGATGTTCCCTCCACTGCTGAGCTTAAATTATCTCTGAATTGTCATCTTCATCAGAGTAAAATTAAAAATATGTAGCTGCCTATGAGTTTCATAAACAAAAAGACTGTGTAAAGTGAGATGCCCAAATTAGGCATGGAAAGCACATAAAAGGTACTATTAGAGTACCTAAATGCCAGTGTCAGGGCCAAAGGCAAATGTCTGCAAGGTCTTCTGAGCATTCTTGTATGTAATGTTGTCACTTTGCAGTTGTATTTCAAAGAACTTTTGTTGTTTATTGTTTCTCCTGGTACAATATTAGTATTTTATCTGCATCTTTCAGAGGAGAGAAAAAAGCATGAAGTCTACTACTTTTTCAATGTTAAAATAATTTTCAGACTCTGAAAACTGGAAGGTACTGCTGTTGAGCAGGAAATCTTGGCTCCATTTGCCAGTGCACTCACTACATGTGATGTTTTTTTTCATTGGCTGGATTGCCTTTACCTGGTGGGTTATACCTGGCAAACAGCCAGGTTTCCAGCAGTGACTCCCTCCTTCCTTCCCTCTTCTTAGCAGGACTGGGGGAGAAAATAGGATAAGGAACTTCATGTGTTGAGATTGAGACAGTGAGATTTCTTCCCAGTTACTGTCACTGGCAAAAGAGATTCAATTTGAGGACAATTAATTTACTTTTCTTTTTTTCCCTAATTAAAATAGATTTTGTTAGTGAGAAACAAAAGGCAAACGTTAAAACACCACCTCTCCTCCCCCAGCTCTGCCCACAGAGGCCATGCCCTGCAGAACCCTTACTGCCAAAGCCTTGCCACAGACATCCCGAACAGCATAATATAAAAAAGTTAGCCTAACAAGTGGTTTGAAATAATGAAAGGATGACATTTAAGTTGCATGTGGATACTGCTTTTACATTTTCTGTTAATACTGTAGCAAGTACTTTAGCTAATTTTCTGCAGAAGAAAGCCCTTTTAATAAAACTCAGTGAGCATGATTCTCCCTCTATTTATATAGTAACTTTACAAACTTAATTTTAAAAGGCTGATTTTAGTTTTGTAAAATCAAAATTTGTTTGGAATGTTCATTAGATTAATTTTAACCCTCTTCTAATGCAATGAAAGATCACGGTTTTAGTTGATTTTTATCTCAGTTACTGCATTTGCAGTGAAACTGATAAAACAAACCTTTGTTTTGGTTCTAGGTAATATTTTGTTTAAACTGCAGAATTGTTGCAGCATATATTCAAGTAAATATCACAGAGCATAATATAAGGTTCTTGTCTGGATCTTCCTCTCAACAATCTATTAGTTATAATGAATCTACTAAGAAACTATTGTACTGTCCATATAAGAAATGTGTGGAGGCTGGAATATCTGCCATGTAAAGGTTTTTCAGGAATTTTAAAATTTGTCTGCCAGCAAGACTGATTTCACAGGACAGAAAATGATGGTAGAGCAACGGAGGGGAACTTTGGGTCATTCAGATATCTTACTTCAGAAAATTAGAAGGATTTGTTTTGATTTCAATGCTTGAGTTTTTGTTCTATTAGAGCACTTGTCATTCTGTTATGATTATAATTTGGCAAATTATTTCTAATTGAAAAGTCAACTTCCATGAAGAAATGAAATTTCTAAAATAACCTAAAACCCAGGCATTTCAAAACTGTCAGAATTTTTCTTTATATTTGCAAGCGAAATCCTAGAAATATCAGTCCCATTTCACAAAGCATTTCTGGTAGCAATATTTTCCAATGAACTGTAAATCAATCAACTTTTCTCTTAATGCCACTAGTCTTACTCTCACAAATTTCTCTATTTTTCCTAATCAGTTGCCAGTTTGGTTCATTTTGCCGACAAAGCACTAAGTTTAACAAGTGGGTTTTAGATTTAGGCCTAAATATGGAACTGGACACAATACTTAAATTATTTCCAAATTCGAGTGGGTTTTTAAATTAGACGACAGTTAAACAAGGATTTGGGAGAAATTAGCTAGTAGGATAAATTTAAGTCATGGATTAACAAAATGATGTTACTTTACACTTATTCTGATTTCTGTTCAGATCAAAAGCAGGCACAGATAGGAAGATACCAACAGCCTGAAATATTTGTAGCACTTTCTATGAGAGGAATAATGAATTTTTTCTCATGAATAAAAGTAAATCAAGTTCAAACTGTGAAGTTGGAGACTATCTGGAGAGAAAGAATAATAAACTAAAAATAAATTGTTCTCCATTGTTGTGAGTGAACTATGCACATTACTCCAAACAGATTTTGTTGAGGTGATTCAGCCATAATCCACTTGTTTTGTGCTTGCATGCCTAAATTTTATGTATCATTTGTACAAAGCTGAATAAAAGACTTTCAGAGATATAAATATGCATATGCAAAGCCAAGTACAGTAAGATTGAATCATCTTCATATATTCTGTAACAGGAAAATAAAAAAGATGACAGGGAACATCAAATTACCTTATTTTACTAGCTTTTCCCTCAAACACATTTTTAAAAGTACAAAACAGTATAATTTGTTGTGGCATGCTACTCCCTGTGTTGCTATTAAGCTATCCAGGTGATGCTCTCTTGGGAATCCACTCTGAACAGAGGCCTAATTCAAGACTGGATCACAACATCTGCACCAGATAGAATTTGTCATCTTCTGTCTTCAAGCCCATTGGCTGTTGCTTAGCAACTGGTCAATCTCACAGAGTATTTGCCATGACAAATTAGTAGTGTTGTTACCATGACAACCAGCTTTGTTACTTAATTAAATTGATTTGAATCAGAATTGGCTTTCGGGGAAACAAGTGTGTTGTGTGAAGTAGTAAACATGAGCTTGCAGCTAAACCATTCATGCTTTGATGTAGTAGTCCCTAAAATCAACACCATCAGGATGAAATCCACAATCAAGTCCTGAAATCACTATGGACAGACTTACTTAAGATTTTAATTTCCTTTTCCAGATTTTTTTAGAGCACTCTGGATATATTTAGCAATTGTCAAAAAAAAAAAAAAAAAAAAAAA